>JARHVA010007436.1:0-90000 GCA_037957365.1 Torreya grandis
CCCAAACGTTTGTATCATATCTCATTGGTATGGATCTCAAAAACCTTTTGTACCATCATTGATTCTTTTAAACTATTTGATCAACCCATAAAAGATAACTCACTTTATTTTCTTCCTCTTCCATTAATAAACTCTCAAACTATTTTTTGAAAGTCTAAATCTTCGCCCACTAAACCTTTTCATCACCTCTGTAAATATTCTCGAGCTCTACCCAAGTTTCATGAGTAGTTTTGAATTATATAAATTTAATAAATTGTGATTCACATAAACCACATAAAATATAATTTAAAGCTTTAGCATTATTTTCACTTGCCTTCTTTCTTCTAGAGTAGTTACAAGTGTTTGTGGCTCTTCATATTCCTCTAACACTTGCCAAATATCAAATCTAAGGGATATAAAATAAGTCATCATTTTCATAATCCAAAAGGCATAATTTATCCCATCAAACAAAGGTACCCTAGTTGTATAAAAACCTCCATGTGATCTAGCCATCGTGCTTTCTCCGAACTACCTTCAAGATATAATTTTTTTGCAAAGGAAACTGCTTTCGTACCAATTGTTAAGCACAAGATATATTAAGAAGGGGGGGTGAATCATTATATCATATATCTTATAAACTTTTACGTAATCAATTTCCACTTAACTATACATTCAAGATATGCAATAAAACTGAAATAATAAACACCCCACGAGAGAGAGAGAGAGAGAGAGAGAGAGAGAGAGAGAGAGAGAGAGAGAGAGAGAAAGAGAGAGAGAGAGAGAGAGAGAGAGAGAGAGAGAGAGAGAGAGAGAGAGAGAGAGAGAGAGAGAGAGGAGAGAGAGAGAGAGAGAGAGAGAGAGAGAGAGATTTTAAAATGGAAAACCCAATGTGGGAAAAACCATGGATAATAATCTGAAGTATATGAATGAGCACTAACTCAAATAAAAATATTCATAACCCCTAACTTATAGGAGCACCAACCCCTTTGCTAAGCACCAACACAACAACTATTCCTGATCCCCAACCTATAAGAGCACTAACCCCTTTTTTGAGCACCAACACAATAACTATTCATGAGCACCAACCCATAGGAGCACCTACCCCTATTATGTATACCACACAAACTATCTCTTAATGTTGCTTTCTTAACAAATGATAACACATTGCTATATCTCTTTCTTTTATGTCCTACACTCTTCTAAGCAAGATATAACAATTACAAACCATGCTTTATTCCACATATTACAAATGGCTTCCCAAGCCTTTATTTATAGCTTACCAAAAGACTTTTCACATTCGCCTTTTGTGACCCTTCAATCTTCATGGAAAATGGTGCCAAACTTACCTAACCCTTTGAATCCTTGAATTTGCAAAGTCACATGGTGACCCTTCATGAATAAATGCATTGTTTCAACTTTCATATTTATCTTGGTGAATTTTCATATTAATCAAAGTGTATGTTCATGAGAAATTACACCTTTCCTCTTTTATCTTCACTTGGTGACTCTTGGAATTCCTCAAGATGATTCTTCATGGGGAAATGCATCTCATTCCTCTTTTATCTTTACCCTATGACTCTTTGACTTCTCCATGGGCCCTCTTTTGAATTTATGTAACCAAAAATATATTTGTTAATATAAAATAAATATTAACACACATTAACTAGAATATGAACATTAAAAACACCATTAAATGTTATGGGGCCTTTGTCACCAATGATGCTAGATATTTGACATCAATGACAATATTTACAACACTTAGACCTGTAAAACTGAAGTCCAGTCAATTATGCAAATAGTCTACAAGGAGATAACTTATTCAAAGTCATCAATCCAAGGGTTTGGTTCATCATTTAGGAAAGGCTGAGCTGGTAGATAGAGAACCAATTTTTTTGTGTCATTTTCATTTGAAATTAGTATTTTCCTAATCTCCAGCCAATAAAATCATCAATGATGGCCAACCATGGGTGACTAAGGATGAGAGGTAAACCCCCCAAATTTATATTTAATTGTAGAACAATAAAATTAGTTGGATATTACCAATAATCCATAGTAATAGCAAGGTCCTCAATAATCCCCTCAGGCTTAATATTTGATTGGTCAACCATCTAGAGGATGGTATGTGTTGGATGTAGAGTGGTAAACTTTAGCTACTACATGGTCTCCATGTTCATCATGTTGATGTCTACACCTAAGTCCATTAAAATATTGGAAATGGGTTGGCTGTGGATATTAACATTAAGTACAAGACTTATCAGATTAGAATATTTAGAGGAAACTATATATTCTAACATAATATCCACTAATTGGCTAATAACCTAGACTATTTTAAGATCTTTATTCTTTCTTTTAGTTTTTTTCCAACATAGCTCTTGAACAACTTTATTATAGATATGAACATCCTTTATTGCTTCAAATAGTGGGATTTTGATGCACATATTCCTGAGTTGTCCTAAGATATTAGATTCAGGCTCTTGTTTAGGACATGAGATGTTCAATCTCTCTAGAAAAGGAGGATTGTTAGTTTCTTTTTGCTTTTATAATGGATTTAGATCAGGATTGTCTATGGGTAGTTATGGATTAGTATGGATTGAAGCCAGTTCAAAGTGATATGTGATTATGGGTGAGGTGGTTTGTGGAAGAATATGACCTGAGTGAAGTTGAACTTGACTAATATCCAAGGTGTATGTTGTATATTGCATTATTTTAGTGCATTGTGTTAGTTGAACCAATTTATTGGTAGGATTAGGTGTGGGTTGGGTGGGTAATGAAGTTGTTTGAATAGGTTTTTGAGTGTTTAGCATTATGGTGTATTGTTGTGGTTGTTGTATTTATTGGGAAAAGCCTTGATTTCCTCTCCATTATTACCATAGATTAGAGGGATAGAACCGTTGCTAGTTTTAGAATTATCCCTACTGAGGTTTTTGTCCATTCTATTACATCAATAACTGATTTTGGGGTAGTTATCAATTTATTTGGGACCAATTTAGATTCGGTATATTCATCCAAGAACCATATTGAGGATTATTTCAAAATTGAGAATTTACAAATATGGAGTTTGATGGCATAACTGGTCTTTATACCCATGATTTTCATTAAGCCTTAAAAATCACTTGGTTCTCATATTGTTCTATGGCATGTAGATCTAGTATCTCAATATTTTCTTTAGTGATACTAGATACCCAAGACTTCATGGAATGGCATGTGCAATCTACCTTCTTCTTCATGTCTTACTTCATGTCCTAGAGTAGGTTACTAACTTCACATTTAGATAGTCCTAAAATAGATGCTTTGGGAAGGGTTATGTCCCTAATTTTGTTCATGGTTAATATGGAGTAGTTTGTACATAGAACTGTTAGTTCATCAAATGGTAGTGTAGAAACATCACCACTAAACATTAGATCTAGTGCCTCTAATAATCATCTCTAATAACTTTTAAGAATATCAACTTGACTGATTCTTTCTCCATTTTGGTTTGCTTGGATTTTTGTAAGATGAACATAAATCTTTCCATATATTCTTCAAATGACTCATCATTATCTTGTGTCATTCATAAAATGTCAACTTTTCTATAGTTTTTTTCCTTAAAATATCTTGGTATTTCATTAGAAACTTCTCCTTCATTTCTTCCCAAGTAGAAATGTCATCCTTTCCAAGTCCCATGAGCCATCTAAATGCTACATCTTTGAGTATTTCTAGAAATAGTTTGAGTTTTTTAGCATCTTGATTATAATCATAGTTGGAACATAAGATGTCAAACTCAAAAACAAATATCTCTGGATCCTTAGATAATTTTCCTCTAAAGGTAGGGAGGGTAGAGTGAGGGATATTCTTCATGGGTACATTTCCATTAATATTACGCATAATAAATTTAAAATTAGCAGACTCATTGGTAGTTTTTTACTCGCAGTGATCCCCCATAAATACTCTTTGTGTTGGTAGATTAGAGGTTGTTGCTACCCAAAGCTTAAAATTCTTATCAATTATTTAATTTCCTAAGGTGTATAAGATAGAGACTTTATCTTTTTTCTTAGGAATGGATGGATTATTATAAAATGGGGATAGTGTGAATGTTTCAAAAGATTTAACTAGTGAAATAAATAGTCTCTTTAAATTGGAAGATTCTATTGACATGGTGTTTCTTCTAGGGGAAAGAATAAATTTTAATGCCTCCTTAGCAAGAAATTTTTGTGGCAGAGGGAAGCGAACTTTAGAATCTTGATTAAGAGGTGATAAGGTGGGAATTCTTAGAGGTGGTGCCTGTGGGTCTCTTTTAGGGGTGTGAACTTCTTCAAGGTCTTTATCTTGTGCTACCAGTCTAGCCAAAAATTCTTCTTTCTCTACCTGTTCTATAGGTAACTATGAGTGATCTTCAGGAATTCCTTCATGCTCCTCAATTGTTGTAGGATTAAGATTATATATTTTTTTAATACTCAATGATTTAGGCAAAAATATTCTTATATAGTCCCCTTCGCTTTGCATACATTAACCATTTTTTTAACTTCCCTACCTACACAAGGTTAGTAATATGGGGATTTTTGAAAATTTCCACTATCTTAATTAAAAAAAGGGAAATTTTAAACTATGAAAATAGGAGATCTTTTATCTATAAAAATAGTAATCTTTGGAAAAATAATAAACATCAAAAAATAATTACTATCAAGATTAAATATTACAAGTGTGTGATACCCTTCTCTAAAAATAGTGCCAAAAATGACAAGCAGCTAATTCACAATCATATATACTTCTCTTGATCAAAATGGACAAGGAGAGTAACCATGGATCTATACCTTATACCTTATTTAAATTTCAATCTATGGATGTATACTTGATAGGATGATGTCATTTTATGTGCACACTTAATCTCTAATTTGAAATTTTTGTAATTGTATATAAGATGCTAAAGTGAAATAAATAAAATTATTGAAATGAAACATAGACAAAGTACAATATAATAAATGATTATTCATGGAAATTTCTTAAAATTAACCTAAGCAAAAATTTAAATCTCATAATTTACAAATGAAACACATAATGATTAAGGAAATCAAAAATATTCTTAACGAACTTGATGGGTTGGATTGTTTTTACATCTTTCCAAAGGGGGGTACTTACTCATTCCAAATCCATCTTCAACCCTTCCTCTTACAACACTATATTGAAACCAGAATCGCTCACTCATATTAATCAAAACTACAACAACGAATTCTTATAAAAAATTACAATAACAATTTCTTAACACAATATACTTTTGACATTCTCTATTCAACATATAATATTTTCTATATTTTATATATCTCTCAACTCTACTACTACATATTTATATACCATAAAGGAGATTGTTTTATGCAAAAAATATATAAATTTTACTCTAAGATACATTCAAATTGGGCTAACCAAAATTTATTTCATTCTTGAAAGACATCCTTCACGTGAATCTTACAACTTTGTTGAATTACAAACAAGGTTGTTTCATTATTCAATCACTTCCTTGTTAAGCTCCATAGGGGTTAGAGTCATTTTTACAAGTTGGTTAGAAGAGAATCAAAATTTTTTCATATATGGCTTTAGTCACACAGTGGCTAGAGGATGGTATGAGTAGTGAGATTCCTTTTGATGTAGGATGCTACATTCTATACACCTATTTCTTTAAAATATTCAAAAAACATTTAGAGAAAAAACATCCTAAAGAAATAAATAACAATCAGATATTTAATTAAAATACATAATTTAAACTAATAAAAATAATTTGAAAACATAATGCTATATGGTTTATGAAAGTAGGAAACTTATATGAAAAAGTTTTCAAAAGCATTGTAAACAAGCAATATGAGTAAAATAGACGGACACAATAACAACACATTTATAGGGCTCATCAGGGCATTCCAAAGAAGATATTTCAAATGACCATGCATTTGAGGTGTTTAAAATCCATCATTACAAGTCAATATTGTTTTTTCGTGTGCTTAATGTGAAGGGCATCTATCAATAATATTCTAGATTTGAAAATGAGTGGTCAAAAACATCTCCAAGTAGTTGTACAAGAAGATAAAGGGTTTTTTTTGGCTTCAAGGGTAAATATTCTCTTTCAATCTTAGATAAAATGCATTTCTAACCAAGTAGATAAAAGGGTTGTTTCAAATATTCATCGTTTCATGTAGAGATACATACAAAAATAATTATTATAGGAAAATAATGAAGATTCTAGGCATTGAAAGGAGTGTTTTCCAATTGGGAGCATCTTGGAAGAACTTTAAGTGTTGACTATAATTTTTCAATATTTCAAATTACTACCCACATTCTCATATTGCCAAAAGTGTTAAAAAATGTATAAATAGAGGGTTTGGCCTTTATTCTAAGGTTGTTGTTGATCATTATTTTTCTCTCTAAGTCTAGGGACTTCAAACATTTTTGGGATCCATTTTTGTGTGTATGTATTGTCTCCCTTGCTAGAGTGGTTGCATTTGTACATCCATTAACAAGTGTTGAGATCATGTTCATATCTCCCTTGTCAAAATAGAAAACTCACCATGTTTGTCCCCATGGTATAATTCTATAAAAATTATGTATGCAAGGTTTATTTGAAAAGTTAATGAGAATAATTGTGTTTCTTACTATTTCCTTTTGATAAAGTGCATAATATGTTTTGAAAATGTTGTTGACTAGATATTTATTTCTATGCTCATTATTGGTTATCATCTTATGCTTAAATATGGACTATAAACCCTTTCTTTAGTTTGATTTGAAAATATGTCATTGAATAGCTCTCTAGTGCACCATAGGTTTATGAATTTAATGAGAAAAAGTATGTGAAATTCTAGTTTTAGTGTATGTTCCAGTATTTCAAGAATCATTTTTTACTTGCATTTCATTGGCACTAATAAATGCAAACCACTCCTGTTATTTCCCTTATCTTACATTTGATTTTTTGTACATCTTTGAAAAGGAATAATGTCATGAATGTTGAAATAATCCTTATTGTTTGAAAACCAACACAACACCACTCATATTTTCTAACTATTCCTACCTATCCTACCCTATAAAGAATACACCTTGAGGAATAGTTTAAGTATTATTTGCCTATATATGCATCATCTTTCCTACTTAACATGTATCTATATTTTTTTATTTGAAGCCTAACATTACTATCTTCCATTCAGGTCTTTGTTGTTCAAAATTTCTTTAGAATGAAGGTTTTAAACACATCCCAATCTATCTTATGTAGATTGTATGTGACATAGAGTATTTATTTATTCCTTGTGACAACACTTCCCAAGTGGATTGATCAAGTTTGGTTATTCCCTGGTCATATATGTGTTTCCTTATGCCAAAAATCTCCATGGAGATTGAATTACATTATCACTCCATTTGAGAAATCTACCCCTTAGGTCCTCTCACCTTTGTTTAAGCATAAGTAAAAGTATCATTGAGTTGACCATACTCTTTATAGATGCCTCCTAATAATTATCTACATCCAATGCATCCATTTTATAAACCTTTTCTTTGATATAACAACATATCAATGGATTTATCATTCATGTTCACCATTTTTGTTCAAGTGTGTAACACTGAGTAAAAAAGTTGTACAATAGGGAACCAACATAAATTTTATTATATGTTATGGTATGTACAAGGCCAAACATTTCACATATAGTTGGAATTGCCGATAGATATATGGAAAATCGATGTAAAAAACATTTGGCAACAATGAATTAGGTGTTTCACTACTTTCAAAGCACAAGTGGCTATTGCAACACTTATAATATATCTATTGTTTCTTTTTGTGTATATTTTGATTCTGATTTAGCTAGAGATTTAGACAAAATAATATGAACATTAGGTTACATTTTGACATTTCTACACTAGAAGAAAAATAGTAATAATTGATTAAAAAAATTGCTAAAAATTGCATATAAATGACTAAGCTTGGTCACATGACCATTAGTAGTTTATTACTGGTCATTTATAACGTGACCTAATTTATCACAAAACCATTTTTAGTCATTTATTAGTTGTTTTGATTGATCAATTTGGTAGTATATTTAGTTGTTATTTTAGTCATTGATTGTTGCTAACTGGTCATTTATTTAGTCATGGTAGTCATTTATTTAGTCATTGTAATCATTAATTTCCATCAATTAGTAGTATATTTAGTCATTTTTATTCACTGATTTTCATCCATTGGTAGTATATTTAGTCATTTATATTAACTGATTTTTGTCCATTGGTATTATATTTAGTCATTTTAATCATTATTTTGCCATCAAGTGGTCATATATTTAGTCATATTTATTCACTAATTTCTATCAATTGGTAGTATATTTAGTCAATTTAATTATTAATTTATGTCAATTAGTAGTATATTTAGTCATTTTAATTGACTGATTTTTATTAATTGATAGTAAATTTAGTCATTTTAATTTTTGATTTCCCTCATTTGGTAGTTTATTTAATTATTTTTGTTCATTGATTTCTGTCAACTGGTAGTATATTGATATATTGTTTATTAATTGCATAATCATTATATTTACTACTAGTTTAGTAGTAAATTTTTATTTATATGATATGAATAATTTATTGAATACCATTAATTTTATAATTTAAAAATAAACATATTATTAAACTTGAATTAAAACACACACACACACACACACACACACACACACACACACACACACACACACACATCGAATAAGCTACAACATGCTAGAATTTAAAAACATTGGTTCAACATCATGATAAGAAAAGGTAATCTATAATAAGAAATATAATGCAATATATATATATATATATATATATATATATATATATATATATATATATATATATATATATATATATATATATATATATATATATATATATATATATATGTCAAAGTTTAAGAGTTTCCAACTCTTGTAAATACACCATGATAAAGATCCCCGAACAACACATTCAAACTATTGAATAAAGTAGTGGGCCAAGCTGTCTAACAATGAATACAAGATAAACATCAACTATGTCATTTTTTGCAAATATTTAGTGGCCATGTACTATGTGAAGGTTCCTTCTTTCTATTTCAGATGGATAACTCCATCTATTTTGTCTTCATAAGCAAGGGGTATATGTGATCTTTAAAATATTTACATTTGCATTTCCTATTCCTTTCAATTTGATTCCATGTACAATAGATAGTGAGTGAATCTACCCAATGCCCATAGCAGCACCATCAAATGGATCCAACATCCTAACTTTATACCCTTCTTGGATTTTATCAATTAATTTTTATTTAAAAAAATACACATTATATTAAGATATAAAACATTTGATAACACATAGATATACATTCAATAAATATTTATAAGAAACTAGAAAATGATGATAAGAAACCTGAAACCATGCACCTGACATATTCAACTAAAATTAACTTTCTATTATTTTATATAAAATGAATGTTAGATATAGAAGGTGCCAATTATTATCAATCATATGCCATGAATATGTGGATGCTATAAGGACAACAAGTGTCATTCATCTAGTTTTTACGTGATATTATGTGGTTTCTACGGGCACCTTCCTCACCATTGAGCACAACTTTACAATCAATATGACCTCAATGTATAGTTGTTTTTGATACATTGTAACCCATATATACACCTTTTTAATAGCTAAAAGTTAATTCCTTATAAATTATGAGCTATGGATTTAGATATGGGTTATTGAGAAATTCATTGAAACACTAGATAAGCTATAAGAGGAGTGAAGGAAGGTTAGAGCAGAAACTTTAAACATTTCTAAGGAATGACCATACCCTTGAATAAAAAAGGAAGTGATAAAACAAAGGCATATAATTCTAATCTCCATTTTGAGTGTTGTAGATGAGAATTTATGACTACATGGATATAAAAGAACCATTCTCAGCTTTTGGTGACTTCATGGAAAATAATTTCACTCTACCAATAAGAGAGATATAGGATCTTTTTTGGAGCACAAGTTCTAAGTTTGATAAATCAGTTTATTACCAAATTAAAACTTCACTAAACAAAGAATCGATCAGCAAACATCCTCATTTATTAGGAGTAAGATAAAAGAGAAACAAGCCATCAGTAGGTTCATACAAATAAGATCAAGAGAAGCAAATGCCATCACCCACCCTCCTCCATGATTATAAAGGATCTCATTTGGATAAAAAACAAATATCTATAGTAAACGCCTTGTCAAAGAATGACAATAGTCTCTCATACCACTAAAAGACCACTTCTCCAGTGCTTTGCAAGTCATCATGATTCCACGCAAGTTTTTGAGAGCATAATTATAGGACATGATACTATGATCACATAATCACCCAAGGGCAACAATATAATAAAATCATGACTACTAGGGTAGTAATTGTATGAATTAACAACAAGATAAGCTTCCATTTTGTCAAACACTCACATGCATGTTTCCTATCCCATAACCCTATGAATAACTGATTATAAAGGTATGATGTATCTTTTAGTCATAAAAAAATACTTTATTTTTTAATATAGCATGCATTATATTAGAAAGCATATTTAATCATTAAAACATCATTCATTGAGTCTTTTCATGAGCTATTCCAACTCACCACTCAAAACCCTCATCATGACTCCATCCTATCTTTTTGCATCCTATATGTACCATGTCATTTGGGGACAAGTGACACTTCATGTGGGTGGGAGAGAATGTTACAGACAATCAATCACACAATAATCTGTGTGCAAATTAAAATCCCATGATTACACCATAAATAAATCCATATTCAATTGGGGAAAATAATCTATTTTATATTTTTCCACTTTGAGATCATAGCTCATTGATAAAAAAGACCTAAGTAAGACATTACTATAGCCTGCAATGAAAATTACCATTATTGAATAAACTTGCTTCACTACAAGCAATAATCTAAAGGTAAAATTGGGTATTTTTAAGAGATATATATTTGAAAATTTTAATAGGAAGATAAACTAGATAAAATATGAGGTTCAGTAGTGAGAAGGAAACCCTCAGACCACATGTAGTTGTAAGGAAATCCAGATAACTGAGACATCTTCAGTAGGGTTGGATGGGATACCTATTTTTAAAAACTATAGCATTTTTTAGAACTTCTCATTATAGAATTTATAGGGTCTTTTAAAGGAGAAAAGGGAATAGTATTTGGCATCACATTTCCTATTACAGAAGAAAAGGTAAGCCATGTTAATGGGTTGCCAGGAACTAGGAAAAAGTGGGAAGAGAAACCTAATGGCCAACTAGCTAGACAACAATTTTGTCAAGACAATGAAAGGGTAGTCATTAAGAAAGGAGGTATGGAGAGACTAAGTCTACCCCTATCCTAGAAATAATTGGCCTTGTATATCATCAAATATCTGACATGTGAAGGTAGGCAATCTTTAATCTATACTCTCTAATTCAAACTTTTGAATCATTTAATACATGGTAGGACTATTAATGTCACAAACCACTTGTGTAATATCCAAAATAAAATTTCTAAATAATACCAAAGGGGGTTAGAGAAATCCTTGTCTCATCATTATCTAATTTGGTTGTTAAACAATGAATAAGTGATACTAGACCTGACCTTAACTAGGAATAGTTTATAACCTGAAGGAATAGCGAACCTCAAAAAGAGAAGGGAAAAAATGAAGTGGAATCTCCTAAGGGACAAGTCCAAAAATCAACATGAGAGGATAATGCATGGACTAGTGGAACTAGTTAGCCTGTAGCTACTATAGTCTCACCTGTAGTTTCTATGGGTAAGAGAAGATGAAAAAAATTAGTGCTACATCTTGAGGATATAGAGGAGGAATGTCCACCAAAACAAACTGGGTAGGATATTCCTTCTCCTTGTGTTTTATCTATTTCAACACAAGAAGTATATTCTTTCGTCTTGGCCCATTCAAAAGGAGAAGAAGCTCTTTCATCACTATTTACACAGGAAGAAGGGGATGCTATAAAAGTTGATCCTTAATAAAAAAATTATTTCATCACCAGCTATACAAGAGAATCATCTTTCAATAGCTTCCCCTCTTAAAAATAAAAAGAAGACTAAAAAGAAGAATTCCTCTGTATCAAAGAGAAGGAGACCTCATAGGAGGTCTGAGAGAATTAAAAGACAAAGGTCAATGCTAACATCCTCACCAATAGACATTAGTGAGGATGAAGAAAAGAAGAAGCCCAAAATTTATAAGACCTCTGATGTGTTTGAGATAGTAAAATGGTCTACTAAAGAAGAGTTTGTAAAGGAAGAGGAAATGCAGTCACCTGAGCAACCAAGATTGGAAGAAGACATGGAACTACTCTAATAAATAAGGTATAGTAAAGAAGAAATAAGAATGTCATAATAGCCTATAAAAGAGGAAGAAATGCTTGAAGAACTGACCATGCAAGAATCAATAGAGGAATACATAATTCCTCATGGCCAAGAGTTCCAAACTTTAGAACAAACCATGGAAGATATATATAGGTTGAGAAACAAAAGAATAGAGTTAAAAGGAAAAAAAGGGCTAGAAACACTTCTAGGGGTAGAAAAATTTCTAAATCCATCTATGGAAGAAGAGTCAAGCAAGGAAAGGACATTAGAGGAACCTATAGCAAATCCCTTAGAAGTTCATGTAGAAGATTCATCCACCTTACCTATAAATGTCATTAGTGTACCCCCAGAAGAACTTATAGTAGATAATGTTCTAGCTTTGGTACCATTTCAAAATAGGTTTTATTTTATTGAGACCATTACAAAAGTACCTATAGTAGAATTAATTGATGTAAACCTCTCAGTTGCTGCTAGGCCAATAGAAACTAATGACGTTTTGAGATTTCTTGAGGAAAAGTTCATTGATGATGAAACTTATCATAAGCAGTTGATATAAAGGTTTAAAGTATATGTTGAAGCAAGGGAACAATATGAAGTTTTAAAATAAAGCCTAGCAAGGGCTAAGACTAAGATCACTTATTTGAAGAGAAGATCACTAACATGCATGAGACCATTAAGATGTTAATGGAATTTAGATCACCCTCTAGGGTATATGATATATAATTAGATGAAAGGTGGCTTAGATTAAAATATGATAGGATATATAATGATTAGTATTACATGGTATGTGATTCTAAGTCTTTCTTTGAGGTCTATAGGAATGTTGATCCTGATATTTAGGCATAATTGAGTTTTACATGTATCAATATATTGTGCAACATTACACAAAGTGGAATCCCAATATATACCTAGGGGATGTTCGATTGAATGCCTTTAACTCATATGTCATTAATTAAATAAGAAGAAAACAATAGGTTGAGGAATATCAAGAGAAGAGAAAAGAGGATACCCTGATGATTAGGGGTGAATCTACTGATTCAAAAGATATAATAGAGGAATGTATTGCTTTTATGAATGTAGATACTCCATGAGCATGGGTCAAAAATAAATAATTAGAGGTCTATAGCCACTACTTGAGCCTCATGAAGGGAGATAGAAAAAAATTGTTTCTTACTTTCACAAATGGGCAGACCTTCTAGATACCGTAAAATGAAAATAAACTTATTCCCCTTAGAACCTTAGAGAGGCAATACACAAAGTATATATATATATATATATATATATATATATATATATATATATATATATATATATATATATCTTGTTAGGAAAAGAAGGATAAGGTTTTAGTTTCCAATTCTTGATTGGGAAGGGAATGTTCCAGCCGACAGAGAGGCAAAAAAGAAAAGGTTGAAAACCAAAGATGATGCTAAAGGTTTTTATATCTTCAAAGGGATGGGATATATTGAGCCCTTAGATTTAAGGAAATATTATAGATTCAAAATGAAAATAAGACTTTCTTGAGGAAAATCAAGAGGTTAAGTAGGGAGTGTGATGAGGTCACTACTTGTTATATTTATATCCTCATCCATACCCAGTTGTATATATTTTTCCTATAATAATCCTTATAACAATCCATGCCTCATGTAATTGAATGAATGAATTAATTATTATATGTGTGAATTAATTATACATGTTGTGTTATGGATTAATGATGATTTTTCTTTGATTAGATTATACTTGTGTAACCTTATTTAAGAAATGTTTGAAGGGTACAATAAGATTGTAGTAATTTTATTTTGTCACAATACTTATAGAGAAGGCCATAGTTAAAGGGGATTATAGCCTATAGCTGTTGCCAACTTGTAATTTTACACCTATAGGTTTCCCTTAGAAATTGTAGGCTTTCACCTAAAATTTACCCATAGAAACTTCCAAGCTATAGGCTTTCCACCTTAGGATTCCCATAGCAACTTTAGGTTTTCACCTATAGGTTGCCTGTAACAACTATAGACTTTCACCTTCAAGAATCTGAAACCACTACATAGAACTAATTCTTGTTGTGATAATAAGTAATTAGTGTTTAAGGACACATCTAACTACCTTATAAATAAAGTAAATGATTGAATATGATCCCCATAGGAGTTTTATGGATCCCTCTCATGCATAGAAACTTAGATGTGCTAGCAAACTATGAATAAGATAAGGACAATAGAAAGGAGAAAAAGAAGCAATATAGCAAAATAGAATATATTGTCCTTTACCTAGTTAGGGATAAAAACAAGTAACTTTAAGTTATTAACCACCTAAAAATTAACTGAGTTAGTGGCAAAGTGTTTGTACATTTCCTAGTTTAGTGTCTACTTATAGAATTGAGCAAATTCAGTTCTCATACACTTGATACAGAGGGTTTATGTGACCTTAATTAGTGAAATAATAGCTACAGAGTCTTCCTTATTGAAATCCCTTGCCTTTGGTACATTGAGCTATGTGAATGATTGCAAAAATGGCATCGAATCCCAAGTATATTTGCTATTGAGATTGATCACTTCACTATTAAGGTAAATTATTGTAAAATATTTCATAATTTGTCCATATTTCAATTTTAAATACATGACTTTGATAATGGGAAATCAAATGGTTCATGTTTAAAGGTATAATAATTTTTACTAATGATTTAAATCCTTTGATAGTTTATTGCAGTACCACTCTATCATATCAAGACCACTATGGTGTAGTAGTATGGTAGTGTTAGCATTTTAGTCTCCCCACTACACTATACACCTTCAATTTTCTTGTTGTGGGATAGTAGGCTAGACAGTCTCACACTGTTACCCACGCACACCCCTTTGGAATCCCATAGGATGATGGGTTAATTATAGGAATTAAGTTATTGTTCATCAACATGTTGTAATGTCACTATTTACCCCTTGTGGGTCTGCGGTATTGGGTTTTTTTAATGTATTTTTGGTGGTAATTTTGGGGTATATTATGAATTTAGTATTTTAGATATCATTTTATTAAGAATATTAAACAATTTTTTAATTTTGTAGTCTCTTGGTTTTAGTTTTCAGTGTCAGTTAGACCTAAGAGATCATTTATTTGTTTATAATGAGGAGGTTTAGTTAGATAGAGAGACTTTTAGCATAGAAATCAGGGCTTTAGTCATTGGGCTCAAGCCTAGTTTTGGTAATGAAACTATGGAAATTTTGGAGGTTTTAACATAAGGGTTGTCATTTTTCAAAATTTTGCCTAAGTATGGAACCCTTGTACCTTGAGGATTTTGGTCTTATAGTTCATCATTGACCTCTTATTCTAGTTCCAATATTTTAAAGTCTTTCCACTACAAGTTGAGGAGATTTAAGTCATGGGGTTAATTGACCAACACCTTTGCCATTGATGTCAAAGGGGGAGAATTGAAGAAATAAAACATAGCATGATCTAGAACAACATGATAGTACTAAATTAAGGGGGAACATAATAGTAAGGGGGAGAATGATAGGGAATTATAATTGTCTTTTCGCACATATTATTTAATAGTATAGGTTAAATATTTTGTTCACCTAATGTCAAGATATCTATATGTATTATTAAATCATAGATGTTCATTATTGTTTGCTTCACATAAGCATATTCAATGCATGTGGAAGCTATAAGTTGTATTACAAACCAAAGCTATCCAAATATCAAATAAATGACTACATTTTATTTCTAGGATGTTAAAGAGTTATTTACTTTCATAGGTATCTTATTGCATTATTTGATACCTTTAGACCTTGCTTGCTTCTTTTCATATCTAGCAACTCTATATAAGTTAGAAAAGTCTAACATATAGAAAACATATAAGACATATAATAAATTATATTATAACTAAATAAAATTAATTTCAACCAAAGTAAGAAAACTAATAAGAATGATTGAACCTAACTTTAAATGCACTTCAAATCAGTAGTAAACATCTTAAAATTTATATACAATGTACCAATAGAATAGTGATGATTACATTCAAATATGTATTAGTAAAACAATAGTGAATAAGCACACCTATACTCAAATACTTATTACACTCAATAATATATTACACCATACATATAACCAAAGTTTAGGTGACAAGCTAACAAGTTAAGGTGATAGGCAAGTTGAGGTGACAAAATATCATCACAATCATCTGCATTGCCAACAAGATCATAATCTTGATCACTCATGTTTACATATGCTTGATTTTCTTCATCATCCTCATCTATGACATTCAATAGATTATCTCTCCCAATCTCTGCTTCAAACACTCCATCATCGTCTTCATCCACTTCTTAGAATGTTTCTTGTAAATTAAATTTTTTCCCATAAGGTATTATATTGATAAATTCCATAAATTTTAATTTAAAATAAGACTTTGTTTGAATGACATATGAAAAAATTGCGCTTCTTACATCAATAATTATAAATGATTGGTTAATTTGAATAAAGGAACATATGGCTCATCTGTCTCTGATAAAAATTGTCATGTATTTGCACGTACAAATCCATAGTCATTAAATTATACCATGGATGGTCAGATCCACTTATATTTTTATAATATAGGACTATTTTCACCAGAAAACACTTGAATAATTTTTGGGATGAATCCAACATAAATTTTTTTCTTAGTTATATGAATAAATTCAGAACTAACAACATAATCATAATTTTCCTTTCCTTTCTCTTTTTCTTCCACTCTTAAATGACTACCATAGGCCCACATTCCACTAAAACACATATCCCATAAATGTGAAGATAGTGAAATATCACTTTCCTCTATTGTTATATATTCATCTTCTTCTTTTGTAGCATTGACTGCATTAGCAATCCATTCTTCAAATTTTTGAAAAGAAGCACCTCCAATCAAATTATGACATATATGCTTTTGAGGTCGATGTTTCATCCAAGTTTGATTATTTTATTCATATTTTTTTACATAGAATATTAATTTAAAGATAGTAATATTAATAATATAAATGTGTAAATGAAATTGGGAAAATAAATTATTGTGTAAAATGTTTTTTACCTACACTATTTATCAAATGAAGATGTGTTTTAAAGAATATAGGCATGTATCACACTTCTTTCTTGATGTGATAGCTTGAAGTGACATCCATTTCCTTATAATACTTCACCTACAACTCTCTCATCTTCATCATCATCCCATACACATCGACTGACATTTTTAAAATCTTTCATATATTATGTGTAAAATCCCATGGCCTCTTATATTGAATATCCCTCAGACATGTTTCCTTCTAGTTTTTCCCTAGTATGAACAATTTATTTCAAAACCTTCATATATTTTTATAAAGGATACATCCATTTCATTCTTACTAGGCCACAATGCTTTAGTTAATATTCTAGATGTATCAAAATATGCATAGAAATGTTAAAGATTATTAGTGGAAATTTCCTTTCCAATAGAAAAAGGACTTCAACAACCTCGTCCCTCAAACTATCAAAGTTTGAAGGATCTAAAACATATAAACTCATTCTCTCTAATATTAGGCCCAACCTTACAATTATCAATCATGGACCCTTTGTAAAACTTGATATATTTACCATAATAGGTAAAATATTATTGATTATAACATGATAGTCATGGGTCTTGAGGCCTCTTAAGCTATTAATGTCAGTTTGGCTTCTAATACTACTACTTACATATCTAGTGGGAAAGTGAGTCTCACACATCAACTTTAAAAATTGTGCACATTGTTCCTTTCTCCATACATAAGGAGCACTAGGTTTTCTATATTTTTCATCATCATATTTTTCAACCCAAACATTTTGATGAATATTTAGTTGTTGAAAGGCTTCACATGATGAAATAATATCAAAAGCACCAAAAAGAGTGTCTACAATATCATAGGTTATATTTTTATCAGTATCCATAAAGTCAATAGTATGCCTAATGGCTATATCCTTAAATTATGGTAACTTATGTAATATGCAAAATAGTTATACATTACTTTTATTACATGGATCATATCTACTACCAAGAATCCAATCATTTTCAATTATAACTGGCATTCTTTTTTTTCCATATTCAATAATGTATTCACCCATTACTAGTAATGGTGCTTCATGATTCTCTTCTTGACCATTGAAACATGTTTTTTATCGATAATATTGATGTTCCATTTTAAATTAAGCATGATGTCCATAATAAATAAACTTACGTAAACTTCTTGAGTGCCTCATAAAATCCTTAAAGGTACAAGAATGACATCCATGGTATCCATGAATAGTGAGACTAGACAATGTGCCATATGTAGGAATATCATGAATCATAATTAATAAGGAAGATCTTAAAGTGAATTTGATTGAATGACCATCACTTAAATATTGAATTTCTTCAATTCCTTTCCACAATTCTATTATCTCATCATATAATGGCTCTAGATAAACATTGATTGTATCAGAAGTCACACTTTTCTTTCCTAGTATAATCAATGATAGCATTAAGGAAAATGGTTTAGTTGATAACCATGGAGGAAAGTTATAAATTGTTAAAAACACTAGCCAAGTTGACCATTTAGTACTTTGATCTGATAAAGGGTTCACCCCATCTAGAGCCAAACCCAACCTTATATTACGAAGATCTTGCAAAAAATCACACCATTTATTATCAAATTCCATCCATGTCTTAGAATCAGGCACATGTCATTAGTTTCCATTAGTGCTCTTATTTTGGGCATGTCATTACATAAGTTCAACAATGTCTCTCCACGTATACATTTAGAATAATAATAGGATTATCAAAAAGTAACAAAGAACCTTTTCAAGAACCACCACTGATTTCAACCCTTATCTATAACTTACTTCATGACATTTTGGACATTCACTCTCACTTGCAATATTATTAAAAAATAATACACAACCATTCACACATGTGTGGATGTTTTCATACCCTAATCCTAACTTAGTGATTTGATTTTTACATTGACTTCATTTTTTTTGGCAATGTGGAGTTAGGAGGTAACAACAAACTTAATAATGCTAATAATTGATCTACACTCTCATTTGTCCAACCAAGAACCACTTTCAAGTTAAGAATTTGAAGGTCAGTTATTAAATTACTTAACTTGTAATTACCATACGCAAGATGTAAAACATCCTCCATTGACTTGGCATAATCATTGATTAGACCCTCATTCAACATTCTATCAACTTCAAAGTCATCATCTAACATTATTGAATCTTCATCTATGTTTGTTGCCTCTTCATCTCTCACACTCTGAAATTCTATCATATCATCATAATAATTGTAATCCTAAGGGCTTATACCACTATGGCCATATCTTATCATATGTTGATAAATCACATTTATTTTTTTCACCTTTCCACCAAGACAGTCATTGCATGGAATTGGACATTTGTCCATGTCCCTCTCATCAGTTAATCTCTCATCATATGCATGGTATTGATCCATAGACAACATTCGACATTGATCCATCCATAATATTTTGTATTTGAGTATTAATTTAGTATCCTATTTCAAGAAAAACAAAAATCTAAAAAAGTCAACTTACTTAGGATCTAATACATGCAAACTCATTCTCTTCAGTACACTTCAATACTTACGTAGAATTCAGATCACTTCATAGAATTAGTATACAAATCACTCTATAGAAATAGAATTAGAGCACTGTACAGGATACAAAGCACTCTACAATAATTTAAATTCAAGAAATATAGCTAGGCATCACTCTATAGAATTAGATGTTGTTTTTAAGACTTGAAATAAACAAATGTTAATTTTGTCTATGTTTTATTGAGGGCCTTCTTTGTCTAGATGATAATTAAGGAAATGCTTTAGCAATGGAGCATGGAATCTATGCTTGTTTTATTGATGAACCACAAACATTTGAACATATGGAAATCTTGTCAATGTTAATGAACACACAAACACTAAAATACAAGCTAATAAATTCTTAATTATAACTTTGAGCATTACTTACTAGCTTAAATTATTAACATGTTGAGATAATATGACTTATTATAACAATTTATAAACTCAAATGGGTGGTCATATAGTGTAAATTAAAATATCCTAGTAACCACATTGATTTGATGAACTAACATAACTTTCAACTATGCCATATTAGACATCTTCTAAGATTCCATGCAATTAATAGATCATGATTTCACATAATGTTACCCAAGCATTGAGGCCTAGGCTAGGGACATGATCCTATGGTTTAATGGTAATGTGATCAAAGGAATTTAAATTTGGATGCATGATACAAGTTTAATTCCCATATGGTCCAAAATGTATAGAGGAAACTAATGAAAAAATAGTCTTCTAAAATTAGAATTGCCTGTATGGTTATGGTACTCAGTTGCCTACGTAACTACTATAAGTTACACAAACCAATAACAAACTAATTATGATATACATGCACTACCCATGCCATGAAGACATAGTGAAAAGGAACCTCAGGGATTAGGTTGGTGAATTGGTTACAAAATTAGAAATTAATACCATACCCATGCATGATAACATGGAACACAAATAGATGACTTCAAGATATGGTCACTACATTGCATTAATTATATAATGAATAAAAGCATCTAATTCTTTCACAATCTAAAGAACTCCAAATTAGTACATGGTAGTCAATGTATTATGACAAGATACCCTCCTATTTATGTAACTCATCTCTTATAATACATTGATTTTATTCTCTTAGATAGATATAGTTTCCAATAAAAAAGTTATATATTTTGTGTTTAATGTAATGGGGGTTTAAAATTACCTCTAAATTCACTATATAGGGTACCCCCCAATTCAAATTCACTATAGAGGGCCTCATTAACTTCAAATTCATTGTAGCAAACTCTGAATTCCTAGCCTACCTTCTCAAAATACTCTAGGTCCTCTCCAAACAAGCTTTATCACCCATGAAAGTAGTTGCTATACTTATATGCTATAACCCAAAACACCTCATGCCATGAAATTGACACATAAACCCTCTCTGGTTAGCTCTAGCTCTATTAATAATTAACAAACCCTCCTTCTATTTGTAGAGGTACATTGCACAAATAATGCCAATTTTACTCCCCACTACCACATCGAATTACCTTTGCCAAATTATGCCCTCTATTGTACTCCCCACTCCTACCAACAATTTTTCAATTCACTATTAACCCTAAGCATGAAATACAATCCACTCCTTCCAATAATTTCCTAATTTAATTTTTTTCAATTACCCACATTAATATCATATTATTTAATTTTTATTTATGTGACTAATTATTTATTTGTTTTTTTACTTGATGATTAAATTAGTCATTTATGGCTGTGTTTAAAAAAATTAGTAGAATTTAGTCATTTTTAGTTATCATGACTAAAAACTTTAGTCATGTAGTCATTTATTTTCGATATTCTACTAGTGGTAGGTAGACATATTAGTTGTATGTCAAATCTTCAAAATGTTGTTGCTACATCAACTATTGAGGAAGAATATGTGGTTGTGTATCATGCTTGTTATAAGGAAATTTAGCTATAAGGTCTATTGAGTGAGTTTGGAAGAGAGAAATAAAAAATGAAGGTGTTATGTGATAGTCAGAGTGAAATTAATTTGGCCAAGAATAAAAATTATCCCAGTAGGAAAAAGAATACTATGGTAAAGTACTGTCTTATCATACAAGTGATACGCTGAAGGAAAAGTAACACTTATAAAGGTTTACATAGAGGAAAATACTGTTAATATGTTCCCAAGACAATTGTTTTTAGGAGAATCTAAAATGATGTTTGTCTTCACATGTCTTTTAAAAAAGGTGATGTGTTGGTCAACAAGATATCAAACAAAAATTATTGTCAAAGTGGAGACTATTAGATATGTGATAAAAAAGTAAAATGTTGGATCCTTTTGCAGCATTGTTTACAACCCTATTGTCCCCCAAAAATATCACTCATTTTTGGGACAACATTTGAACTATTTTGGTCTTACAGACCAAAATTGTTTCTTCCCTTTTCAAAATTTGTCTTGGGCATTCAAATTCTTCATTTTTCAAGCTTCTGATAAAATATACAGACTCAACAGGAAGAGAAAATCTATGAAATTTGTTTCTACGGACTCTATAGGATTGGTTCATCCTTTGGTTCAATCAAAAATCTTCATTGGCAAGCATCAGCATCAGGTTCAATATTTGGTTCGTCCTTTGGTTCAACATCAAATGGTTCAAAGGTAGGTTCAATCAAGTGGTTCAACGCTTTGTTTCACTTTGGTTCAACCGCTTTGTTTCAACGCTTTCATTCATCCTTTGGTTCAATCGAACGGTTCATCAGTCAATTCAAGGATTTGTTTGAATTGTTGAACCAAAACTTGGTTCAACGTCTTGGTTCAACTAAAAGGTTCAACGATTGGTTCAAACAAAGGGTTCATCAGCTTGAACCATTTTGGTTCAAAGCCTTGGTTCAATAGAATGGTTCAATGGTTGGTTCAAACACATCGTTCAAAGGCAAGTTCAATGTTTAGTTCAATGCTTAGTTCATTGACTTGGTTTATTCAATTAAACCATCATCTTGAACCATTTTAGTTCAAATCTTGGTTCAACAGATTGGTTCAATGAAATGGTTCAACCGTTGTTTCATCACCAAAGTTCAAAGAGGTGGTTCAATGCAAAAGGAAAGTGCTTCTCGAAGGACAAGTGCCCTTGTGGAGGACACTTGATCAACGAAAATACCCTTTAGAAGGGTCTTTTCAAAAAGACTAAGGCAAATTGTAAGGCAAATAGTTGTAATTCTTTTGGACAAAAAGTCTGAAGAAATTTAGAGAAGCTGCAGGTCGAAGGACCTCGAAGGAATTTTCATAGAACAAGTCAACATTTCCATGGACTTTTTGTCCGCAGGAATTTTCCCTAGACTTTTTGTCTATGGGAATTTTCCCAGGGAAAATGTCAGCAAGAAAGCATGCGAGGAAATGTTCATTGGAGAAAGTGCAGGGATTTATTTGCGGGGAAAATGCCATAGGATTTATTCATGGGAATTGCCAAGGCGAAGGCCATCGAAGGACTCTGAAGGGCAGGTGCCCTTGAAGGGGACTCTTGGCGGCCAATTTGAAGACACTTCCTGAAGCTGAAAGGTTGCCTGAAAAAGCCCAAAGGCCATTCAGGGATTATTTATTAAGGCCTAAAAAGGCAAGTCTAATCAAGAAAATTGCCAAGCAGAAAGTCAAAACAAGACCAAGGGGTGATGCACCCAAAGATGTCAAATTCAACACAGTGAACTAGTCGTTGAAAACATAGTGATGGCCACATGAATGTCAAATTGAAGACAACAAAATAACTATTGATCCTTTAAACCTACAGACCAGAATGCATTCCCAGACTTCAAGGCTAGGACCAGCAGAAAGTGAGGAAGGAACATAACAACAAATTGAATCTAGGACCTGATTCAATTAACTAGAAAAGGAGGAATGAGGAAGGTAATATCAGACCGCCAGGTGGACATTGAAAGTTGCAAACTTTCAATAAGCATGACTTATTCCCTGCATTGATAAAATCAAATGGGTAAAATGTCCCTAAGTTCCAGCCTATCTTCTTAAAAGATTCCAATGCAACATGATGTGTTATTATTCCTGAGTCCTTCCTAAAATAGCTATATAAGGGACTCTCTTCTATTGTAAATGTATCTCTTTTTTGACAATCAGAATGAAACTCTGTCCAAATTGAAAGGTACTTCTGAGACTTTGAGCTCAGTTTGTTTATCATATTTTGTTATTGGAATAAGAAAGCAAATGGTTTTTCAGACTTTGTGCTGTAATACCTTTGTTGTTAAGGAAACTGTTCTTATGTCTTTTTCCTTAATTTATTTTCTACTCCTTTACTTCAACAAGCAGGATTAGTGAAATTAGCTAGAAAGGTGTCCTGAAGAATCAATTATGGAGAGACTTTATGCCCCGATAATTGCCTTTTAGTGTGTTTTCTTTTCATTTCTATGTAAAGGACCTTGAGGTGACTTTGTGCCCTCATTGTCCTTCGTATCTTACTCTTGAGCAATCCAGGTGAAGACTTTGTGCTGCATTTCAATTTGCTGGTTATTACATCCTTTGTTAAATTTTATTGTTACTACCTAGAGTATTCTTGTGGTTTGTTGAATAGTACTTCTAAAAGAAGAGGAGTGCTTTCTATCATTTTCCTTGAGTTTCTCCTTTGATCCGCATGCATCATCTCTAAAGAAAGAGAGATGGATGGTTTGTCCTACCCTTGAGTATTATTTTCTTTATATATATATATATATATATATATATATATATATATATATATATATATATATATAACTTATCTATAGGGAACCTCCCCTTGATGAGAGGAGAGATCAGTCCCCTTCTGATGTGGTAAATCTACACATTTGGACTACTAATCTTCCTACTTTGGCTGATTAGACCAATTTTGTTTATTAGTACGCTGTTTGACAAAATATTCAACCAACAGTTTTTGATGACTTTGCTAGGGATATCATATCCATTATCCATTTATAATCTATCCATTCACCTCCACACTAATTGAGAAAGAATTCATAGTTTAAAGCCTTAAGCTTTAACTGAAGCAAGGTCAATTCTTTTCCATTTTTGTTTCATAATCTGGTAGATTCAAGGTATACGCGAAGTCAAAGGGCTAAAGGTATCATTAACCCTGTATTCAAGTTGGTAAAACAAAGTGATTTTGATTTGTTTCCTTCACCATCTCATCTCCAACATACCAAGAGTTTTCCTCCTACTAAAACTAGATCTCCATTGCTAGACGAAGTATCTACTTTTGCTATTGATAAAGCTTTACCTATAGTTACCCCTCTAAGATTTGTTATCCCTCCTTTTCATATCCCTGCAATGGTAGTTCAAGGCCCCTGGGGTAGTGCTTTTAGTCCTCTCAATCTTACTCCACCTCTACATGAGCTTCCATGTAGTTCTAGGAAGAACTTCCCCTAATTCTATGGTGATAGAAAAGTTCATCTTGATGAGCACATTGTAGCTTCCAGCATAGCTTGTGGAGTAATCAGAGTAGAATTTGAAGATGTAGTAGTCAGGTTATTTGTGGAAACATTACAAGGTACTGCTATAGATTGGTTTTATCATTTACAGGCTCAGTCTGTGACTGATTGGAATACTCTCAAAGCTAAGTTTGAATCTAGATTCAAACCTGTAGAAGATGAACATACACTTTTGGCTCAACTTACATAAATGAAGAAAGAGCCTCATGAGCCTATGAGAGAATTCATAGCCAAATTTGACAAACTAAGAGATAGAATCCCTGTAATTGCTAGACCTATAGATGAGAATCTCAAATGCTTTTTCATTAATTCTCAGCTACCTGAAGTAAGTTTTTTCTTGAGATGTGTTGATCAAATAGATCTCACTGCAGCTCAACTTTTAGCCACTAAAGTAGAAAATGATCACATCTTAGCAGGGAAGATAAGAAGAGATCCAAATAGAAATAGAGCTTCATCATCTTCTAAATTTGCATCTACATGCACCATAGATCCAATGGTGTAAAAATTGGCAAATGAATTGCTTGCTCTCAAAAACCAAATGGCTCAACGAATGTCTTCTGCTCCTTCACATAGAAGGATATTTCCAAATTAGTCATATCAGGGCAATGCTACCAGGAATCAAGGGCAATAGAATCACCTTCCTCCTCCACAAAGGAAACTTGCCTTGGAAGTTCCTCCAACCAATTCAGCAATGGAATATCTTGAAGCATAATAAAAATTCTCTTTCTAGCCTGAATTAAATCAAGAAAATGATGCTGATCTCCTTTAAGACAATCAAGAAGAATTAGTTGGTGACTCCCACATTGGTTTCCTGAAATACCAGGATGAACCTGGAAGCAAAGGAGAAGCTTTTGATGGATCATACGTAGTGTTTACCAGGTCTAAGAACCAATCAGTCTAGCAGGTTGATAAAGAGAAGATAGAAGAGCAAATGTAGCTAGCAGTCAAGATTGCTAAACGTGGAACCATTCTACATTTTTAGTTAAAAGATCTAGTAATTACTCAAAAGGCAAATACATCAATTGTGCCTTTCCCTTCTAATTCAAATTTGCAAACTAGCCCACCTCCCATCCCTCCTAAAATTCAAAAAGTTGAAGTACCTTTCTCTGTACCTAGCTTGATTCAGCCATTTGACATAATCGATCATGTCAAAAAGAAAAAAATACAAATGTCTGAGTTCAAATATTTGCAGTCCAATCTTGATTAATTGAATAAGCTGGTCCAATATGTCCAAAAATCAAACCATCCCTATAGGACAAAAGGATAAAAAATTAATTCTTGATTCTCCAGAGAACACGCTTATTCCAAATAATCTGGTCATTACTTCCCTAGCTGTTCCTAGAAAAGTAAAACCTTTCTATGGTTTCTTATTAATTAATGGCCACAAGCTGAGTAACTATATTATAGACTAAGGTGCATCTGATAATGTCATGCCAGCTAAAATAGCTGAGTCTCTTAGTCTCACATTGACCAAGACATTTGGAAGATGTTTCTCCATGGAGAACAAGCAAGTACCATTGCTAGGGTAAATCAAAGATGCCTAATTTGCATTTACAACCTTACCAGACAAGAGAATCAAAATGACTATCTTGGTGGCTAATGTTCCAGCATCTTATGGCATTTTACTTGGACAAAATTTCTATAAGGATGTGGGAGGAGAACTAAGCATGGATCTATCTAAGGCAAGGATCCCTGTATAAGGCGTAATGAAGAGATTGCTCCCTAAAAAGGAAGTAAAATATGTAGTCACCCAGACATCAGCACCTGAAGCTCAAATCCTTTTTGAATCCACAGGTTTGGGTAAATATTTTCTATCTATAAATGAAGTGCATAAAACACCTAAAAGGGTCAACTCAAAAATTAGTTCAACAAGAACAGTAGAAAAAATAGTAGGCTGCAGTACAGACTAAGAAGGATCCTCTATCTCTCATGAAGGAAAGTCTAAAGAAAAATCAATATCAGATGAGATATGGAATTTGGAATTTGATGGTAGATGTTCCTCTACCAGTTTAGGAATTGACATTGTTTCGATATCTTCTCAAAGAGATATGTTTCATTCATCTTAAAAATTAAAGTTTAACAACACTAACAATATAGCTGAATATGAATCTCTGTTACTTTGCATGAAGGCTGCTCAAGAAAAAGGCATCAAGTTTTTCATGTCAAAGGGGATGTTGAATTAGTAGTTTGTCAAGTAAGGAACTTATACCAAACTAAGAATGAAAGATTATGCCTCTACTGTAACTTAGTTTGGGATCAAATTGAAAGCTTTGATGCTTTCAACATTTCTACCATACCCAGAGAGTCTAATGACAGAGCTGATGCACTTTCTATTTCAAGAACTCTCTTAGTTTCTCATTCAGATTTTAAAGAAGACAGATATACCATTGAGCTGGTCTATAGACCAAGTGTTCCTGACAATGCTGACCATTGGCAAGTATTCAATGATGATCATCAAATCATTGCCTTCCTAGAATGAAAAGATAATTTTGAACAACTATGTTTGGAAGGCAGTGAACCTCAAAAGAATGAATCTGTGTCTGAATCTAGCTCAGATATAAATGAAGAATTCTTACAACTAAAAGGAAACAAAATTCCCAAAGGCCTAGTTTCTCTTGAAAAGCTGTTTGACAAACATGATAGATTCATTAAACAACAAACAGACTCAAGTTTCTCTCAAGGATTCGATCAAGTGAATCTGTCTACTGAATAAAATCCTAAGATGATCAATATTGGTAGGTAATGCACCCCTGAAGAAACATTCAAGTTCACCTCTTTACTCTGTCAATATATGGATGTCTTAACATATTCTTATGAAGACTTGAAGTCTCTTAGACTAGATAAAATTTGCAATGAGATTTCTCTTAAGGCTAACTCAATGCCATACAATAAAAAATCCAGACAGTATAATCTAAAAATATCAGGTACTATTCTATTTGAGATACAAAAGATGTTAAATGCTAGAATCATCTTTCCAATCCATCATTTTACCTGGATTGCAAACATAATGCCTGTAAGGAAGAAGAATGGTGAAATCCACATTTGTGTAGATTTCAAAAATCTGAATCAAGCATCTTTGAAGGATAATTATCCTTTGCCAATTATGGATCAAGTGCTTCAAATAGTGACAGGTGCAGAGATGTTATCAATGCTAGATGGCTTCTTAGGTTATAATGAAGTTGAAGTTGGTGAAGTAGACCAACACAAGACTGCATTCACCATGCCTTGGGGTACATTTGCGTATAGGAGAATGCCTTTTGGTCTAATAAATGATAGTGCTACCTTTTAGAGAGCTATGGATCTGGCTTTCAAAGATGAGATTGGTAAATTCATAGTGGTATACCTTGACAATTTGACTGTCTTTTCAAAGCATCGATTTGATCATGTACACCACCTACAACAAGTGTTGGAGCGTTGCTGCCAGAATGGTATTTACTTAAATCCTAAAAAGTCTATTTTTAGAGTAACAGAGGGGAAACTCCTTGGATACATTATATCTAAAGAAGGCATAAAGATTGACTCAGACAGAGTCAAGTCTATTCAAGAGCTTAATTTGCCTATAAGTAAGAATGTTGTTCATTCTTTCTTTGGAAAGGTGAATTTCTTACAGAGATTCATACCCAAATTTGTTGAGAAGACTAGACAAATTGTGAGCATGATGAAAGGGAAGACCGTCTTTAGTTGGACTAAAGAAGCTAAATCAACATTTTAGGATATCAAGATCGCCATTGCTCATGCCCCTACCTTGGTTTGCCCAGATTATAACAAAGATTTCATCATATATAGCTATGCATCTGAACACACTCTTTTAGTGATTCTTATTCAACAGGATAAGGAAGGTATGGAATTTCCTATCTCTTTCATGAGTTGCCCTCTCAAAACTCATGAGATGAAATATTCAAATATAGAGAAGCATGCTTATGCCTTGGTGAAAGCAGTCAAACATTTTCGCTTCTATATTATGAATTCACACACTGTTGCCTTTGTTCCTGACACTACAGTCAAGTCTGTATTAACTCAATAGGAGTTTGGCACATAAAGAGGTAATTGGATTGAAAAGATTCAAGAGTTTGATCTAGACATCAAGCCGACAAAGCTAGTCAGGGGTAAAGGCTTATGCCAATTAATTGCTGACAATAAGCTAGAAGACACACAACGTGAATAAATTGAAGTGGAAAAGACACCAATAGTCCTTTTTGTCTCCACTACCAATGAGTGGTATTCAGGCATCACTCATTTCCTTACTTATGGTGAATGTCTTGCTCATTTGTCTTACAAAGAAAGGAGGACTATCAAGTTGAAAGCTGCCAATTTTGTCCTTTGGGATAACGGCCTGTATAAGAGAAGCATAGATGGAGTATTCCTTCACTGTGTAGACAAAGAGCAACAAACCCAGCTTTTGAAATCTTTTCACAATCTAGCCTATGGAGGACAATTTTTTGTCCCTGTGACTACTCACAAGATTCTACGAGCCAAGTATTATTGGCCAACTCTTTTCCAAGATGCACATAAGTGAGTAAGGAAATGTGAACTCTATCAGTAATTTGTTGGAAGACCCATGTTAGCTGCTATGCCTCTCAAGCTAGTGATCATAGAAGAACCTTTCCAGCAATGGGGACTTGATTTTATTAGAACAATAAACCCATCTTCAAGTGATGGACATGATTATGTCTTTACATCAACTGACTATTTCACCAAGTGGGTAGAATCAATCCCAACTAAGCATGTTACTTTAGAAGTTGTATGCAACTTCCTCAAAGACAATATCATTTATAGGTTTGGAGTTCCAATCAAAATTGTTACTGATAATGCAGCTTATTTCACATCTCAAGAGATTACACAATTCTATTTCTATTTTGGAATTACACTCTCTCACTCTTCTGATTATTTTCCACAAGGGAATGGACAAGCTAAATCTATCAATAAGAATCTGGTAACTATTATCAAGAAACTAGAAAACGATAATCATTGGTTGATGCTCTATGGGTAGATAGAATCACTCCAAAGAGGGCAATTGGTATGTCTCCATTTCAACTTCTTTATGGTATCAATGTTGAGATACCAATCACCTTAGAATTGCCAACCTTGAAATTGGCAAAGGCAATTGAAGATCAGACATATGAAAGTTCTCTTGATAAAAGAATCATGTGCCTGGCTGAACTGGAGGAATAGAGAACCATGGTGGTGGACAAAATTACTGCTCATCAAAGTTTGGTAAATAAAATCTTTGATCAAAAGGCCATAAATCATGATTTCCAGATTGGGGATCAAATCCTGCTGTGGGACAAATGGAGAGAACCAAAGGGGATGCATGGAAAGTTTGACTCCCTTTAGAGAGGCCCATTTATAATTCATCAGCACTTTGGTGAAAATAGCTTTCTATTGAAATATCAAGATGGCACACTCTTTTCTCTACCCCACAATGGGAAGCATTTGAAACATTTCAACTCTTGAAGTGTCAGATCATTCCATTTGTATATATGTATATTTGTATAGTTTTTAATTTTATTTTGTTTTGCTTGTTTCCATTTTTGATATCTTTCATTTCTAGGTAGCATGACTCCGTAACCCAATGGTACACATGAAGACACTAGAAATTCTAGATTCTACTCCTTTCAATTATTTTTGTAATTGGCAGAAGTTCCCCAACTGGAGCCAGCTGTTGTCCCCCAAAAATATCACTCATTTTTGGGACAAAAATTGAATTATTTTAGTCCTACAGACCAAAATTGTTTCTTCCCTTTTCAAAATTTGTCTTGGGCATTCAAATTCTTCATTTTTCAAACTTCTGAGAAAATCTACGGACTTTGTTTCTATAGACTCTACAGGATTGGTTCATCCTTTGGTTCAATCATAAATCTTCATTGGCAAGCATCAACATTAGGTTCAACATTTGGTTCATCCTTTGGTTCAACATCAAATGGTTCAAAGGTGGGTTTAATCAAGCAATTCAATGCTTTGTTTCACTTTGGTTCAACCGCTTTGTTTCAATGCTTTCATTCATCCTTTGGTTCAATTGAATGGTTCGTCAGTTGGTGAAAGGCTTTGTTTGAACCGTTGAACCAAAACTTGGTTCAATGTCTTGGTTCAACAAAAAGGTTCAACAATTGGTTCAAACAAAGGGTTCATCAGCTTAAACATTTTGGTTTAAAGCCTTGGTTCAATAGAACGGTTTAATGGTTGGTTCAAACAGATGGTTCAAAGGCAAGTTCAATGTTTGGTTCAATGCTCAGTTCATCGACTTGGTTCATTCAATTGAACCATCGGCTTCAACCATTTTGGTTCAAAGATTGGTTCGATGAAATGGTTCAACAGTTGGTTTATTGCCAATGTTTAAAGGGGTGGTTTAATGCAAAAGGAAAGGGCTTCCTGAAGGACAAGTGCCCATGTGGAGGACACTTGATCAACAAAAATACCCTTCGAAAGGGTCTTTTCAAAAAGACTAAGGCAAATTGTAAGGCAAATAGTTGTAATTCTTTCAAAATTTTGTTTGAAAGAATTCCTTTAGACAAAAAGTCTGAAGGAATTTGAAGAAGATGCATGCCGAAGGACCCTGAAGGAATTTAAAAAGAACAAGTAAACATTTCTGTAGACTTTTTATCTGCAGGAATTTTCCTCAGGGAAAATGTCTGTAAGAAAGTGCGTGAGGAAACGTTCATGGGAGAAAGCTTGGGGATTTGTCCGCGGGGAAAATGCCATAGGATTTGTCTACAGGAATTGCCAAGGTTAAGGCCATTGAAGGACCCTGAAGGGCAGGTGCCCTTACAGGGGACTCTCAGCTGCCAATTTAAAGACACTTCTTGAAGCTAAAAGGTTGCCTGAAAAAGCTCGAAGGCCATTCAGGGATTATTTCTCAAGGCCCGAAAGGGCAAGTCTAATCTGGAAAAGTGCCAAGTAGAAAGCCAAAATAAGACCAAGGGGTGACACACCCAAAGACATCAAATTCAACACAGTGAATTAGCTATTGAAAACATAGTGACGACCACACGAACGTCAAATAGAAGACAACAAAATAACTATTGATCCTTTGAACCTACCAAACAGAATTCATTCCCATACTTCAGGCCATGACTAGTAGAAAGCGAGGAAGGAACAAAACAACAAACTAAATCCAGGACCTGATTCAATTAACCAAAAAAGGAGGAACGAGGAAGGTAATATCAGACTGCCAGGTGGACATTGAAAGTTGCAAACTTTCAATAAGCGTGACTTGTTCCTGCATTGATAAAATCAAATGGGTAAAACATCCTTAAGTTCCAGCCTGTCTTCTTAATAGATTCCAACACAACATGATGTGTTACTATTATTGAGTCCTTCTTGAAATGGCTATATAAGGGACTCTCTTCTATTGTAAATGTGTCTCTTTTTTGACAATCAGAATGAAACTCTGGCCAAATTGAAAGGCACTTCTGAGACTTTGAGCTCAGTTTGTTTATGATATTTTGTTATTGGAATAGGAAAACAAATGGTTTTTTAGACTTTGTGCTGTAATATCTTTGTTGTTAAGGAAACTATTCTTATGTCTTTTTCTTTGATTTATTTTTTGTTCCTTTAATTCAACAAGCAGGATTAGTGAAATTAGCCAGAAAGGTGTCCTGAAGAATCAATTATGGAGAGACTTTGTGCCCCCATAATTGAATTTTAGTGCGTTTTCTTTTCATTTCTATGTAAAATACCTTGAGGTGACTTTGTGCCCTCATTGTCCTTCATATCTTACTCTTGAGCAATCCAGGTGAAGACTTTGTGCTGCATTTCGATTTGCTAGTTATTACATCATTTGTTACATTTTGCTGTTACTACTTGGAGTATTCTTGTGGTTTGTTGAATAGTACTTTTGAAAGAAGAGGAGTGCTTTCTGTCATTTTCCTTGAGTTTATCCTTTGATCCACACACATCATCTCTGAAGAAAGAGAGATGGATGGTTTGTCCTACCCCTGAGTATTATTTTCTATATATATATATATATATATATATATATATATATATATATATATATATATATATATATATATATATATATATATATATATATATATATATATAGCTTATCTATATGGAACCTCCCCTTGATGAGAGGAAAGATCAGTCCCCTTCTGATGTGGTAAACCTACACATTTGGATGACTAATCTTCCTACTTTGGCTGATCAGACCTATTTTGTTTATCAATACGCTGATTGACAAAATATTCAACCAACAAACCCATTCCTCAAAATTGGGTCCAATGGGGGTGGAGACATCTTATTGAGCCCCCTAGTAGGGTTTCAAGGGAAGCACCACTGAAGAAAAAATTTAAGGATTCAAACCCCTAATTTTAGAAATAATAATTCCACTAGATTCTATTTTCAGAATTAAAGTCCTAATGTATTTTTTCACTATATTTTTAGAAGTAATCCTAACATTGATTTTCTAATTGGGTATTTTTATTTTTATGGAGGTCACATGTAATGTAAATTATTATTTCGCATGTAATATTTTCTTATTGAATTAATAAAATCCTTATATCTTGCATTGTGGATGTTTCTTTAGATTTTGCAAAGGTTTTACCACTATTTTTGTGTGTTTTATCTCTTCCAAGTTTATTTTCAGTGAATTTGATTTATATCTATTTATTATAATTAACAATTTATTTTTGTTGTAAAGGTCATAGTTTCCTAACATATAAATCATATATTTTGGCATGATAATATAGAAAGTTGATGCTTAAGAAAATTATTTTGTTTTTTCACTTTTTGTGATTGAATAAGATCACAATGTTTTTTATAGATTAAAAAAATGGTTCAAACTATTAAGGTGTGGTTTGTGTAATTATGAAATGGTTTTCTTAGACTTATTTTCTTATAATGAAAATCTGAATTCATGATACCATAAACTGAATTGGATTGTCTTATGAATTTATTTACATTTTTAAAGCCTTAAAACACAATCCATTTTCTAAGGACATATTACTCAATGCATGCTTATATTTTAAGTAAGTTTTCAAAATTATAGTCTTAATTGTTTCCTCCTCCTTTGAAATATTCTAGTATTAAAAGGTCATTGATGAATATTTATCCATCATCTATGTTTGTTATAATAAGGAAAATAATTTTTATGTTTCTAAAAATTATATTCTTGTGATATATTAAACACTTAAGGGAGTGGTCCTCTTAGGATTTTAGTTTTTTTTAGGATTCATTTCTTAAATAGTCACCATGATTACATCAAGTGTGATAGAATATGACAATCAGATTGTTGTATCAAGACAACTAGAATATATAGTAGAGGCCATCAAATGGAGTACAAACTACTTCATGAAAAATCATTCTGACCTGAATTTCTTTGTGGAGAGATAAAAATAGATACTAAATAGATTTCACCTAGTTGGGACACTTATATAATGTAAGTCATATAGTGTTCATATCATCATTCATGATATTTGTTGGTGGAAAATTGGGGGCTTTTGGTATTTATTTATTAATGACTCTCCCAATGTGATGTGACACCGATTCACCAATAGTTAGAGATATCATCTTGTATGCAATGTAAAGGGGAAGTTCCCTCTTAGGGTATGATCAATTTTGTGTTTTTTTTGTGTATTTTTCATTAGAATGCATGAAAGGCAACAAAGCATAAAATAAAAAGAGAAAATGGGAGAAACCCACAATGGGATAATTGTGGATAACTTCTGGGATAACTCAAGAATAAATAGTATAAACAGAACTCTTTCCTCTTATGCAAAAAACCAACATAGGATTAGTGAGGGTTTTGTGAACACAAAGCATGCTTGTAAGCATAAAATATCCTTAAAAAAATATTAAATATACTTTTAAAAAAATTACATTGAGATCAAACACATATAAGCTCATGGACATTAGAGAAGCTCATCTATGGAGGTTCTCAACAAAAAGTTTGGGAAACACCATTGTTACACATAAACATAAAAATATAGAAATTTAATTTAATCTTTACTCATAAATAAGAAATCTGAATTCATAAAAAAATATAATTAACATATACAAAACCCCAAAAGAGTCCCACCAACTTGATTACATTTCATTGCTCTAATCTAGAAATAACATGGGTCTATAAAATGTTGCATCTATCTCTCTCCAAGAGCTTGAGGAAAATAAGAATAACCCATATGAAATCTGGATATTCCCTTTTATATAATGCTTTGCCTTTGGAAGATGAATAACTATTCATTTCCCTCTATATTTATTTTCTTTTATTTAGGAGAATTCAAAATATAAAAATGGTTTTTTCAATTTAAATTTTCACAAAAATATTAATTCTAAAAAGTATTAAATCTAATGACTAAAAATAATATGGTCATTTAGTGAACTTATAAAATAAATTATATCATAATTAAGACATTAATTTATTGTAAATCCCATAACAATAAATCGACAATTAACTACTTATGAGTCGATCAATGATGTTTCCCTATCCATCAGGCTATGGGGACCTACAAAATATTAGCAAAAAAAATATAATATGAAAACATGATGGGAATGAATAAAATGGGGTATTGAAATTTAGACAACCAAATTTAACTACAATAATCTCCAAAACTTGGTTTATGTTGTTTCTATTCAGTTATGCATTGCTTTGTGTTAAGTAATTAACTTTTTCTTCTTAAACCTTATTTTGCACGTTATGTCATGTTGAAAAAAAATCATAAAGTATATTTCACTAGATAGTTATGAAATTACATCGTATTAGATTTTATAGGTTGATGGATTGCCAAACAACTAGCCTCTTAGACTAGAAACTATCGACATTAGTTTAAGAATAATGGAAATTAGAAGATAAGTATGGACAATACCTTTTCATTTAGCCCACCCAATTTCTATATGGACTCTCATAGGATTCCATATTGAACATACCACCATGTATAATGGCAATTTTAGGCATTCACAAGTTCAGATGAAAATGAACCAGATTAGATATGGTATGACAAGACCCAATAGTTTTCATAGTCTTAGAAAAAGGAAATATTATATGGGATGTATGCATTCATGATCTAAAATAAATGATAACATCCCTTGTCTGGGAATGTTATTGGATTTACATAGATGAGGTGGAGTTTTTTTAATTGGTGATTTGTCATGATTAGGGTAGTGAAATGTAATATCATTATCACTCTCAAACTTATGCATTTCAATCACCATACAGATTTGGTGCATGCCATGCTTGTTTATATTAAAATGATTAATCACTTAGTCTTTATAGAAAAACATAAGAGTGTACTCTCACAAGACACTAGTAGAACCTTCCTTTGTTAGAATGACCTATCATCACTATCACTAGCTACTTGTAATTCATTATTATGCTACGTGTTTTTGTCCTCTTAAACTTGTTTGTCTTATTGTCAACTATTAAATTTATCATTATCTATGACATCATATATTAAAATTTAATATTACATATTTTACATACTGATGAATCTTATCACCTTTATTTTATTGTCCATCACATTGAATTTTTAGACATCCCTATGCTAGTTTATATCAAAGTGTCTTATTTTTGGATAATCATTTTTATAATATATTATTTAATCATATAGGTTGTTTTTTCAGTCCTCATCATATATATATATATATATATATATATATATATATATATATATATATATATATATATATATATATAGAGAGAGAGAGAGAGAGAGAGAGAGATACATAAATACATACATATATGTACACACACACACACGCACACACAGACACACACGCACGCACGCACGCACGCACACACGCACGCACACACGCACACACACGCGCGCGCGCGCGCGCACACACACACACACACACACACACACATGCGCACACACACACATGCACACACACACACACACCCACACACCCACAGCCACACCCACAGACACACACACACACAAACATACACACACAAACACATAATGTGTATGCTTATATATATATATATATATATATATATATATATAATGTGTATGCTAATATATATTATAATAATAATATAATATAATATTAAAAACATAATATCTTAAAATAAATAATATAACTTATTATAAAAATATTAATGTATATTAATTATAGGACTATTAAAATTAATATAAATCTATACTTTCTTAAAATTCATGTCTAAAAGCTGAGACAGGGTTAGTGGTCATGGGTTTAGAGTGAGGTATGACTTCTAATTTACACTATTTCACTTTAAAAAAATGTTTTATTACAAAAATAAAAAATTATTTCTATTACAACATAACTTATAATATCTAGTATAACAAATCTGACTCTCACAAGAAAAACTACAAAAACTAGGGTGGCACCTAATTTTAGATATTTATAAGAATTCCATATCACTTGGAGTGAATATCCAAATTCTAGTGGGGATTTGAACCCAAGGTGAATAAACTACCCCATATTGGAAAGACTTATGGTCCTAGTGACAATATTAAATTTTCTTCCATTCAATAAGTAAAGATAAATATGCATCATTATTATGAATATGATTAAAGTTGTTAGTGTTACTTAAAATGATAATGTAAAAAAGATTGGAAATGTCCATATCCATATTTATTTTCATATGAAATATTACAATGGTCAATTACATTATATGGGATACACTTTTAATTAAAAAATCCTTTTCATTTTTTGTTCCAATTAGTTTTAGAGTAGCTTAATTAGGTTTTATATATTTAAATAAAACAAAAAAATCATCTAATTAGTCTTAGACTTGTCTAAATTTCATCTCCATGTGACAATTTTTTATTTTTTATTTTTTTAAGTTCTACCATAAACTAAAATCATATTTTTAGTAGATTCTTTGATTTATAAATTTAAAAGGTGACAGTACTAAAAAATATGATACATGTACCTGAAAAAATTACACAAAAATAAATTGAATCAATATAACACACTCCTAACATAACCAAAATTAAATATATAATGATAATTAAAAAAACATGAAATTAAAAAACATGCTACCAAAAATGGTATGTTTTCAACTCTCATTTGAGTATTTTTGTGTAGAAACCAAGTACTACTTGATCAATTTATAAATAATCCAAGAATACTATTAAACACATTAATCAATGGATAAAAATAAAAAAACATAGGGTTATAGCTCTACACTTCAAAGAACGTCTCAAAATTATATTGAAAAAAACATTTAGAGTAAATGATGACAATTCTAAGGCAATGCCATTATTATGACATATTGATATCATATCTACTCATATAAAAGTTTTTCATAACATTAATACGTCTAAATCTTATTAAAAATATCTCATACGCTTCATCAACATCTTCTGGTGTACATGTGAAGTTAACTCAATCAAATGACATGAAATAAATATTTATATTTGTCTCGATGATATTCTTACAATAGACCTAAATAAAAAATAATAAAGCAATAAACTTTATGAATGTGTTCACATATAGATCTTTGTTTTGAGCCAATATTCCCATTCCAAACTACCACCTTCCATGGTGATGATATTTATCACATGGTAATAAAATACATGTAACATTATCATTCCATTCAATTACCCAAAATAGAGGTAGGTACTATAATTATAACATAAATCTTATTTGTGTTGCAATCACTAATGAAAGAATTATGTAATATACATCCTTACCTAACCAATTACATCCTTGGAAATATATCAAATTTATTATTTTTAAATGTTATTGCATTTAATCAAACAAATCAACATGGATACTTTTTATTCCCTTACGTCAATGGAGTCATGGAGTGGATTTAGAATTTATATCCCCCAAGTGATTTTCATGGATCCCTTGGATTATAAAATCAAGTTTATATTACATGGGTCTAAATTTCCTTTCATGCTTTAGTGTATAGTCCATGGTGGCCACTTTTCATTATAATGAATAACCAAAACTTGCATTCAAATAAAACACATTAGTAAACACACATAACACTCCAATATATTTTGTTACATAAAATATAATACATAAAAAAAACTATGATAAGGAATTGAATAATGGAAATGAATTTTGATTCATGAGTTAGATTTAAAAATAGGACTTTTTATATTTGTAAATTGATAAACTTCATTTTAGATGTTGACTTTGTCCACATAATGTAAGGAGTCTTAAGTGATAAGATTAAAATGTGAACCTTATACTTAAATATGTAATAAAGGTGGAGTGACTAACTTTAAAAATTTGTAAATATTGTTACAATTAAATCATATGTAAATTTTCTCATTAAGGATACACAATGATCATCTAAAATATAAATATTGATAGACTCACTAATATATTTAAGTTATGTTAGAGAGATACATAAGATAAGAAAACTAACAAAGTGTAAATTTCTAGATTAGATTAACATAATTTGTAAGGAAATTAGTTAAATGAATCACAATAATAGAATTATATATCACAAAATTACGATCATAATACGTAGATCCATAACAACATTTAGAAAAAGATCATAATACTTGGATATTACGACTGAGCTACTTTGAGGAGATAGCCTCCAAAAAAATGCAATAAGAACATAATTTACAATATGATGATAAAATACCAGCCACTACATCCTATATATACTCTAGTTAACTGTGGTTGTTTCATGCATTGACCATATTAAGAACATTGAAAAATGTAAGAAGATAATATGAAGGTGTGTAAGCCACAAGTTGGCCACACATTTCCCTACACATAATATAGGTTAAAGGTGTAACATGCCCCTCTATTCAAAATAATGTTTTCCTCAACATTCAATCAATCTAGGTTGTTACTATAACAATGTTTCATCCTACCATGTTGCATCTTCAAAATGTAATTTATTCTATTGGATCAAATACTCCTTAATCACTCTAGTTTGCAATTATTTAGTGCATGTGTAAAATATCTCTTCAGGTTAAAGAATGACTTGGCCTTATTAATCTAATTTAGGTAACTTAGTCTGAGTAGAAATTCTATGTCCAATTACCTTCTTCAAGAAAGATACATAGAATTTCAAATGTATGCAAATAGATAGGAGTAATCCCAAATTTTAAGCCATATTACCAGTTTTATAACAAGATCTAATAAGGGACATAATACTTAGGTGATATCTTGTAATACTTTTTATGTTTCTTCAAAGACATCTTATTAAATGGATGCAAATGAACAAATACCTAATCACCTATGTCAAAAATGTCAATCATTGTAGTGTTGATCTTCTTCCTAATTTATTTGATTTTATGTCATTGTTAAATTATTTCACAACTAACTAGTATCACCTATTGATGGTGAACATAGTCATCAATATCATGAACCTTGGTATGCATGATCAAATTTGAAGTGATGGATGGAGGGTGATACTCGTACAATGCCACAAATGGAGACATCTTGGAAGCAGTGTGAAAATAAAGGGTTATACCCTCATTCAACAAGTGGTATCCAATGAACCCATTTATCCTATTTATAAAAAGAAAAAAAAAATATAATGTTCCATACCTTTTTTGACTACGTATATTTGTCCATTAGATTAAGGATGATCTAACAATTTGTAAGCCAACTTGGTAAAAAAACAAGCAAATAATTTAGTCAAAAAATTAATAGTAAATATGGGATTTGAGTCGCAATGTTATTTGGATTACCATGCAATTTTTGAATTTTACTAATAAAATAAAAGGATACGATACTACAAACAATTCATTGTGATAAGGAGAAAAAAAGAGAATACATGTGATTAAATCCACAACTACCATGATAATAATTTTACCCTCTGACCAAGGCAACCTTGTAATGAAATATAAAGAAACCTCTTCCCAATGCTAGATATATATGGATAAAGGCTGTAAAAGACCTAGGGGTATTAATGTTTTCAGCTTTGTTTTGTTGACATACCATGCATTTAACCACATATTTCTTGACATCCCCCTTGATTCCTTCCCAAAATAAATCTTTCTTGATTATAAGATATGTTTTAAAAGATCTAGAGTGATCTTCAAGTGGAGAGGCATGATGTTCCTAAATAATTTTATCTTTGAGGAGACAATTATTACAAATATATAATCTTGATTTATACCATAATGTCTTCCCATTCCATGTATTTTTCTTAGATTCATTAGAACCTTGCTAAATATTGTTAATCAATTCCTTGGTATATATCTTATATTTTTTGTTGTAAAAAAAAATCTTAGAGTGTTTTATGTGTTTATTAATGTGTTTTCTTTCAATATAAATTTTGATTATTTATTGTAATCAAAAGATACCACCATGAATAATACTTTAAATAATAAAGGAAAATAAAAATCCACATAAACCTAAATAGGATTTTATAATCTAATAAATCAATGGAATTCACTTGGGGGATATAAAGTTGTGATGCACTCTAAAACTCCATTAATGAAAGTGAATAAACAGTATACATGTAGGTTAATTTGATTAAATGCAATAAAGTGGTTAAATTTCATATCTTTAAAAGGATATAATTAGTCATGAGTATGCACACTAAACATAATTAATCCATATGGTGATTTCAGAAAATGAAATATAAAACAAATATTTAAGACTTGATTGTATAATCCAATGTACTTATATTAAATCTTGAGTAATCAAAACAACCACCAAAAATTAACTTTGTTATTTAAAGTTGGAAATATTCTTACATGTGGATTATCAAAATCTTTGGATGTGGCAAAATTTTTAATTTAATAGATAATCCACCCATTTATAACTATTTTTTGCACCAATGATATAGTCTAGAAACTACTTAAAGAACATACTTTTCTCTATATTAAATAATAAAAAATATCTATTTATTTTGATATTGGATCACCATCTAATTAATAATTAATTATAATTTTTTATTTATGTTCTAAAATTAAAATAAAATCATACTAAATTCAACATAGTTTATATATAATTTCTTAGAATATAAATATTATTATTTATGAAAGTACATATATTCATGTCTAAAATTTAAATCAGGAATTAAGATTTAAAATATCTTAACAATTTGAATATAAAATTTATTACAATTCATATAATTTTACACATTTATGTGTTTCTAAGAAAAACTAAAATGACAGTGGTTGCATTTTGTATGTACATCTTATGAGATATCTCCTTAACATTACTTTGGAGTGAAAGAAACTAATAAATATATATGCTATGAATGAGTCTTAATCTTTGTTGAAGCAAAATGTCTAAATCTTGAGACATTATGCATGACATATTTTATTGTGTTGTACACTTGTTTTGTGGGGCATAAATAAAGGATTTTATAAATCTAGGCATTTAATTGATAAAATTGTGTAATAATTCTTACATATGTGGATTTTATTCACAATGTCATATGTTGAAAAGAGTGATAGTAAATAAGTTATTATGTTGCATTTAAATTTAATAACCTTATATTCAACCTAATAATGAATCCATATTAATTATTTAATTTGGTAATGTTAAATTATGTAAAATTTATACATGGTGAGCAATAAATTTATTTAATATATAAATTAATTTAAAGATTGTAAATTTCATGTCATATAGTATGATTATGTAACATTTACCCCCACTGTGTAAATGAGGAAACTACAGAGTTAATCAATACTTGGATTGCATTAAAGTAAATTAATTGATTTCAATTTTTTAATAATTTACTTATTAAAATTTCTTTGTATTTCACTTCCTCCTATCTTTCAAAATACTAGAAATAATATATTATTATATACATGTTCACATCAGAAAAATTAGACAAAATTCAACAATCTATGTTGTGTTAACATCTTCCTTCACTTTGACTCCAATTATTTTGATCTTCACCTCTTTTTAAAAATTTATATTAACTGATATATATATATATATATATATATATATATATATATATATATAAGGATTTGTGCTAATATTCAACAAAATAATATAGTTATTAAGTTATGTACACAATTCTACTTCACTTTATGGGATAAACATCTTTTAAAACAAATCGTAACTTTTTATGGAATGTAATTTTTTTTGTGTAAAATTTGCACTACAAACAAATATTTATTTCTATAATGATTAGTTTTGTTAAATCATTTTTGATTGCAAAAAAAAATTCTAAAAACTATTTAAAAATAAAAAATAAAAATGAATGATTAATAATATTTTTTCCTTTATATTGTTAAACATAAAAATATATACATTCAAACATATATCTGTATGACATAAAATAGCAAATTATAATGTAGACTCCCTTAATTTTATATGGAATCATTACCCATGACTTGTTAATGTGTGTGTTTGTTTTAGAAATAACTATTTTTTATACTGCAACATTTGGACTGAATGGAGACAAATTTCTAAGTTACCCTTAAAGTAGCATTACAAACGGGAAGCTATTTTATGTTAAATAAGAAAATTTAAAAACAAATCGATCTGGGGTATCCCTAGGGTCATGGCAGGCTATCTTTTACATAATATAGAATTTAATCCATCATTACAAGATCATTGTTTCCTTATCCCCATTGCATTGATGGTACCATTTGCTAATCATGTAAAGTTTCCTTAAAAGTTGTGCTACATGTATAGCATAGTAGATGTCTACTATAGTTTATTCTTTTAATTTGTATTAATTATTATATTTTTTATATATTAAAATTTATTTTTCTAAATATAATGAAATTAGGGCAACTCAAGACTTATAGAATTGGTTTCAAATTTCTAACATTTACCATCTATAATTATATTATCTTATTTTTTAAAATGTGAAATTAATAATTTAGAAAAAAAGTACTAATTTATATTATATGAAATGTATAAATAAATAAAAATTTGATTGTAAAAGGTAGAATCATATTTCAAAAATTTAACTTGCTAAAAATATAAATACCAAAGGGATTTAGATACTTATAATTTTATTAGTTTGTGAAGGTATGATACCAAATCCAAATAGTATGAACAATGGGAAAATGGATTAAGAATTACTTGGATAAGAAATTAATTGTTTGTATGTCCCTGGGAAAAATAGTTATCCTCTTGAAGGAATCAAAAAATTCTAATATATGAAACCTAAATTTATATTTTTTCCTATTAAAACATGCATCTAGTTTTCAATACAAATGGTTGTGCTTGATTTTGATCCCTCTTTGTGCGTGATATAAATGGCTACCTATGCACATAATATCCATAACTATATCTCATTCTCTTTAAAATCCTATTTTTACTTTCAAAAAAAAAAAATTGGCTTGTAAAATATGAATAATGGTCGGTTGAGGTTAACTCAATAATTCCTTATTGAATGGTTGAGCACTACCTACATATTAAATACTCTAAAGAGGTAATTCAATCTTAATGTATGTGTGTAATATTGTTCCTTTAATAAATGATCCATGTGATCTAAGTTTTAACACATGGAAAATAGAAAACTTTGACTTGGATTGAAGACCTTCAAACATGGCTAATACTTACTCTTAGTGATTAGTATCTGATTTAGGATGTTTAGGGTAGTCCTTATTAAGGTGTAGATATTTTCATGATGAGTAATAGATAATTATGGATATAGAATACACTTAGCCCTATGTTGTATTTATATAGAACTCTTTATGTAGTTTTTCATACAAATAACATGCAAATCATATGAGACACCCCATAATGAATATTTAAATATATAAACTGATTGCTACTTGGTGTGGGGATGAGTATCATTGTATTTGATGAGTCTAGAATATATAGGTGTATGGGTATGAAAAATTAATTTAAGATACATGAATATTGATATTATAACCTAGACATGGTATTATAATGATTTTTAATGGGTTTGGCATATACTAGGGAATTGTGGTGGATGACATTAGTAAAAAATGAAGATTAGACTCACAAAAATCATGTATATGTGAGATAAGGACATGCAAGACCAATACGTGTACAGAAAATTAATTCAATATTAAGGTAGGTCAAGATTAAAATTTCTAAATGTCTAATACTATATTTTATTTCCCAAAAATGCCCGCATTTTATTCTATTATTGAAATTAAATACAAATCTAGAGTAAAAAGATAAAGAGATGAACCTAAGAGTGTACAACACACTTTGGATTTTGGAAGATGATCTAAAAGCACATATTGTTAATGAATCCTATAATTAATATGAAAAAATTCATTCTTATGTATGAATTATAAAATGGACTACTTATTTGGACTTTAGATTCATCAGTCATTAGATGAGATTTTTTTTTAATAAGAGATGCACATCATATATTTTCTTCATTAATGTAAAATGTTTGACCATAATCCAGACCCTACTCTATTTTAGTCAAGTTGTAAATGGAATAATAATTTTAAGAATCTTAAATTTTATCCGACTTTGTATTTAAAACTAGTAATAAGTCTCTTATACTTGACTCACACTCACCCTGACATCACCTTTGATGAGTATGTGATTTATAGGTGAAACTATATGCATTTTTTAACGTAACATAATTTTAATCACCATCCATTATTCATAATAAATAAATATTTCATGATGAAAAATTTGTTCTGATGAATCACATATTCTGATTCAAAACACATTAGATAAAAAATCACACAATTTCACATGGAAATCAGGTGCTCGCTCTTATGGATCATTAAAACATAAAATATAATAGAATGTTTGATGTTAAAATTTTATCTTTATTCTAATAATAACCCTATGAGATACATTTTAAATAATATAGCTTAATTTTACACTATATTCAGGGTAATACTTAGTTTGGGATATAATACACACCACAAGGCACTTCAAAAATTGTGAGTTAAATTGAATAAGATTGGGAATCAGATGTTGATACTCATAAATTCAATTGTATTTTTTTTATATTAAATATTAGTTTAATATCAACTAAACAAGTATGAAAAAATTATATAACCACTACCTTGTCATCTACTAACATTGAATACTAGGGAGTTATCAAACAATTCAAGCGACCCTCTGGATTCAACAATTGTTTGATGAGTTAAAAGTTTTGCATCATAACCCTACTACATTATGGTTTGATAGCCAAAGTGTTATTTTTATTTATCTATGTCCTATATATAATCATAAATATAAACATATTGAGATTCACATGCACTTCATTTGATAACATATTCAAGATGGAGTTATTTCTTTGCATTTGGTGCTTATAGCTAAAGATGTTACCCAAGTCTTCCATAAACCCTTTAATAATCCACATTACGTTCAATTAAAAAAATTATTTATTTGGGTGAAGGAAGTTATAATTATATGTGACTTAGGGTAAAGTTATTCCTTCCTTATTATCTTTTAACTTTCCTATGATTCTGCATTGGAAACTAAAATTTCCTAGTAGTGGACCCATATTATGTCCATACCTAATTATTCACTTATGGGAGATTATCAAAGTATTATACATAGAATCTAGTGCTTATAAACTATAATTAAGAAACATTTAATTAATATTGTGTGCAAAAATCAAATAATTACATTTATTATTAGTGTTACACTTGACACAAACCAAACATAGAATATTCTATGTTTGGTTTGTGACAAGTATCACACTAATCATAAATGCACTTATTTATTTTAGGCACAATATTAATTAAAATATTCCTAGGTATATCTTATAAATTTTTGATTTCTATGTCTAATACTCTAATATATACCATGAGATCATTCCATTAATTTAACTATAGATATATATGACATTAATCATTCATGAAAGGTGACCATTGACATGCTTGAGACATGACGTACACATGACCATTCCCAAAAAGGAATAATTGGTTAACATTATAAGTATTTTTTCAAATATTTCACAAATACAATAAAATAAAATATTAAAAAAATAAAAAACTAGGTCCTAAGATTGAGATGTTTGATTGTTTTCATTATTCACTTATGTTGTTTATCACATGTTAAATGTATTACATATCATTTTTCATACACAAATGCATATATATGAGTGAGATGTAAGATTTAAATTTTACATATAATACATAGATGTATGTATTTAAGACAATCTTATACATATGGTTCATGCAAATATTGAGGGTATCTCATTCCATAGGTTGCATTGTTATAGGTTATATATTTCTATGACCATTCCAATTATCATGGTGAGCTGCATTAATTTATTACATGTGTCTTGATCTTGTTCATGTTATTTAGAGTGATAAATTTAATGAATATGTTAATTTGTTATGTTGTCACATTGACAAATATTAATAGTGTAGAAAAGTTTCAATTTTTTTCTAAATGATGTTATTTCATTGTATATAGGCTGCATAGTTCATTGTTCTTGTTTAATTATTTTTTAGTATATAACATTGGTTGGATTGAGTGTATATTTTTATTGTACTTTATTTGAACCTTGAACTTATTCATGATTCTTTATGATTTGTGTTTTCATTACATGACCCTTTTATTATTTTCTTTGGAATTATGAGATGCTACTTTCTTAATGGCTCTTGGCCTTATATGACAATTAGTGTGTGTGATTTATTATCTGTAGCATAGAAATGATATTATGTGGTTATGATGGATAAATTTAATTTTTTTGGTTGAGATTTCTCATTTTTTCTGAGTTTATTGTGTTGTGATACATATCATTCAATTTTATTCTACTATTTCATTCCATGATTTATATCATGCACCCTACTACACAGTTAATTATAAATTACTTGTATTAATGATGGTTATTAATGGATGCCTATTTTAGATATCTATCTTGAATTGATACTTATATTCATGGCACTATATGTTTTCATGTCATATACATTACTATGATGAGATATTATCTATCAAAATAGGATCTAGGAATGATGATCCAAATGAATGCACTGATTCAAGATGCAATGTAAGACACATATTATTCAAGACAGTATAAGGCAAACACATGTAGCTAAAAGAATAAAATAAAATAGAAATACGTACACAAAGACACGAATGTACCAATAATACACATAATATAATGCATTGCATTAGAAATATATTGTGAGAGCATTATATATATATATATATATATATATATATATATATATATATATATATATATATATATATATAGGTTGGAGAGAGAAAGACAACACACATTCTAGTGAATTTGGGACTAATCTTCCTAAGTAACCTAAATGAACTCTAGATCCCAAAGCAAGTTAATAAAATTATGTAGGTAAAACCTAGTAGGAAAAATGCCTACACAAATACCCCCTCCCCATAAGCTCATCTTAGGTGGGTGATGTTACAAAAAATGGGTCCCGACATCAAGGCCTGATGAGGTACCCATGTAATTAGTGAGGATCTCAGTATCCTAAAAACTATGAAGGATGTGTGCCTCCACAAAGAAGAGATACAATGTATGCATAGAATTTCATATATAAAATGTTGTATTAGGTGCCTCTATAATAAATGCTATCTCTTATACTTGGAATAAATAAACCAAAAGCTATCAAACTATTGATTTTCCACTCAAGTGGAATGCAGATAGGAATCATGTTGTAGATATCTGGAAAATGCTCAAATGTCTCATTGTTAATGGTTGAATGTGCCAAATTTTGATTAGATATCATAGGATTAACTTTATAAGATGGAAATTAAGAATAAGAGAATGAAAGAGAGACAATAACTAGAGAATAATATAGACATGGAATATTCAATGAAAAAATGTCCATGGGAATAGGAGAGCAAGGCTCAATAACGATCAAAACCAAAGACTAGTTTGTAGATGAACCACTTAGATATACAACATGAATGTCCATAGGAACATATGAGCAATCAATACTCTGAATGTGTATACACTCACTTAAATTAGTAAAGTCCTCTGAAATGCAAGTTTTTAAAGGATTTAAAAGAGAAATAATCTTCATAGGAATGGATGTAGAATATGTAATGAGATAATAAAGGTCTAACATAATATTGTCCAATAGTGGGGGCTTGATATAAGGAAGAACATTTTACATTTTGTATATATCATCGAAAGAAATAAAATCATGAGTAAAGAGTACAACAGTCTTAGAAGAGATAATAGGAAGTGGAGGAGTTGGTGTGACATAAATCTTAGCAAGATATCAGAAAAAGACTGTAATATACTCTAAACAATGGATGGACACTCTGTATATTATACATGGAAATGAGTATCGAGGGAAATATGTATTAACAAAGTGGAAAAAACTTTTCACAAGTATTTTCCCACTTATCACATCGAACAGGATCAGCGGGTGTAGGAATCTATCCATATAGGAGTGGAATATGATTCTTGTGTGTGAGCAAGTATTCCATATAAGTACACCATGAATCATAATTATCCTTTCCAAAAAGGATCAATAGAGACTAAAAAACACTCCTCATCTAGAGTAATAATATTACACGCTCTAGAGATGGACTTTGGACTATGCCAAAAATGGGTCCAATCAAGTGAGAGAAATTAGTGTATCAGTGACAATATATGCTCAAATGGATGTCAAGATATACTGATAATGCATCTATAAATACAAGAGAAATATTTGTAATTAATCACTAAATAGGTACAAGTAATAGTTAATAAAAATTGAATGTGTGCAAGAGAGAATGTATGACCCACAACAAACCCTCTAAGAAACTATGTCAGGGAACCCACCAAATTTTGGAACTTTATAAAGCGGTGTGTTTTATGAGACAAATTTCCCCAATGCATGAGAAATAAAAAAATAAACACTTTTACAAAAGATGGTACTCAATTCTGAGTTACCATTTGTAAGATATTAACAATATAATTTCCAATAAATAGGCCTATTGACTAAAAACTTGTACTAGAAACTTTAATATAAAGTACCCTTGGATGAGGTAAAATATGTCTTCCAATCACTAATTAGAATTGACATAGAACAATGGACCTCTTCACATAAATAAAAGTCATAAATACTTGGCCCAATCACCTCTACTTGTACTTTTCTAAAAAAAGCCTCTTTAGAAAGTGTTTTAATTAAAAAATTAAAAATCTATTTAAATAAAAATAAAACCATGATTTTATATTCAATTTTTTAGGGATATTTAGGTTTTTAGAATTTTACAATGAAAAGTAAGGGATTGAAAGGAAAAGGCGCAACTATCGATGAGTTGTAGATCATAGATTTGAGCCGTATGATATCACCAATAGAATGTTCAAGCCTAAAAAATAGAGGTAGAAGCCACATAATTCTCCCCTTGCAGGTGTATCATGTTATTATCCACAACCTGGTCTACCACTCCTTACTGTCAAGAGCACATTTCATGCTTCGTTAAACTAGTGGTTTACATGGTGAGAACTAGGGGGATGGAAGATCATGAGATCACATATGGTTGTTTTTACCATAGATTTCTATCTTTATACCTGGTAATGGCCTAATCTACCACAACTACTAGATCTATGATAGTTTTGAACCCTATGAAATAGCCTGTGTCATGAAGTGTCCCTTCAAAATTATGTTGTGGAGCAAAAAATAGACTACAACTCATAATGGCATGTTGCATTTTAGCTTTCTAACAATTGACCAGAAACAATTCATTTTTATTCGATGCTATGTGGTTAGAAGGATCAAAATTCAACCATAGAGGTTCTGAGAAAAAACATAGATCTATGTGTTTCCTCTATGGTGAGCCTCAGAATATCATGTATGTATCCAAATTTATAGGAATACCAAAAAATAGTAGATCACCACATGGATCAGAATAACCATGCATATCAGAGGGAGTTATATGCACTACAGATTGAACGTGGCTTTTGGAGGAGGTTGTGGGACATCAATGGAGGATGGATTCCTCCACAGCTCCTTCTCCTAGCTTGTATCATGCTTATTATAGTCACTACAGGTTGATAGATAGGAGAAACCTTTTGACTGCTACATAGAGACCAGGATGGCTATTTTAATGCATGTGTTCTAGAGATCAAATCACTGAGTGAATGCATATGGAATAGAGACCATATTTGAATGATTTGAGTCTGAATAAGACACTATGCATTAGACAAATAGTGTCGCTAATTATGGAAGTCAAATTTCCAATGGCATAGACAAGGTTTTCAAAGATTATAAACTATGCGTGGGGTTGGGATGAACGAACAAAAAACAAGGTATTAAATCTCCTAGTTATTGTGGACGTATTCACTCTAGAAATCCTTTCATATTTGCATCAAAAACCTTTCATGGAAATATAAAAATGGGGAGGTCTAAAATAAAATCAAATGAGCCTAGGGTTTGAAATTAAAACTTATAGGAAAAAAGGCAATACTCATATCTAAATTGGCTTTGATACCATATTATAATGAGATCCAAGAATGTCGATCCAAATGAATGCACTGATTCAAGATGAAATGTAAGACATTTATTTTTCTAGACAATACAGGGCAAGCACATGCAGCTACAAGAATGAAATCAAAGATAAATAATTTCACCAACGCATGATTGTGTCAATAATCCACACAATATACTACATTGCAATAGAAATATAAATGGAGAGAGGTGTATATAAAGGATGGAGAGAGATAGATACCACACATTCCAATGAATGTGGGACTAATCTTCCCAAGTAACCCAAATGACCTCTAGAGCCCTAAGTAAGCTAATACAACTATGTAGGCAAAACCTAGTGGGTAAAAGGCCTAAAGCAACATTATCCACATGTTGGCACATGCTTCTACATTAATACATATTTAAATATAATAAGATGTATTAATCTCTTTTATTTTCTAATGAGTGACTCACACACTACATATCTCACCTCAATCATGACGATTATTAGTGCAATTTTCATATAGATGTAATATTCCGTGTACATAATTTTTTAATTTTAAGATAAATTTCATGATTTATATGGTTTACAATGATTTAGATGATTATTATTGCATAGATTTTGGAGTAAATTTACTTATTTTAGAGTTTAAGGTGGTTCAAATTGCCATCTTGGTTCAAAATATAGGACTAATATTCATATATGCAAACATATTTAGGGACATATGCCATGCATAAACACACATTTACAAGAACATGAATTAAACATTCTCAAATAATTACATATTGAGGCATATTTTGAGAATATACAATGTATATGCATAACAATTAATAGGAACACAAGTTACATGTTTTCATATATGACACAAAAAGAGAATAAGGTTTAGAGAATTTTACAATAATGTTGTGCTAATTTTATCATATTATGGGACACGTAAATTAATCATGCACATATACACTATTAAAATTTATTATTATGACATGTATGGTACTTCTAGAAGACTTCTTCAGAGTGTATAAGGCCATTTGTAGTAGTTAATTTAGTGAAATGAGTAATTTAATTATGGTTAAAATATGTTCAATGGTTTATTTTATTACTCAAAAATCCAAATCTGTTCTTCCAGCTTTCATCTTAAACTTCATGATTAAATTCATGAGTATAATGATCTATATTATATTCCCTAGATAGCATAGGCACTACTCCCTCCATAATTAGTGTTGTAGAATTTATCTTCACAACCCATTGCCTTGTATCAATATATAAATAATGGTATGATCAATTGTAGTTACCCAAATGACTGAACACAAAGTAAAAATATCTAATGATTCAATAAGGCAACATTTATTATCTAATGAATACAAAGTTTATGAAACTTAGAGAAATTAAGGAAAACATAAGTGGTTAAAAAATATCTAATGATTCAATAAGGAAACATTTATTATCTAATGATTGAAACGTTTTTGAAACTTAGAGAAAGCAGGGAAAACACAAGTGGTTGAAAAATGTTTCCATTTGAAATAATAAATTTCAAATTGTTTCTAGATCTCTGAATCTCATGGGGACAAAGTTGTTGACTACGTGCCTACTACAAAGGTACAAATTTGAAAAATCCTATCTAAGGACAATGCAGGCCACATGTTAGTATTTTCTACATCCACATTGCTAAAGGAAATCAATTCTTATAATGGAGTTGCATGCTCTTGATGCTTGGTCAACATGGTTTCATGGAAAAAACCATGGGTTTTTATATGGAAAGAGTAGTTTGACTGCACTTGTTAGGTTTTATAGTTATGTGGTAAATATTAAAGGAGAGTTGAATATATAACCTTCCAATGTCTCAATATTAGAGCTTTAGTTGTGTCCAAGGGTCTAAGATATTGCTACATAGTCCTTATTACTTCATTGAATGAGAAAAAATTCTATTGTGGCCCCACCCATGGAGAACTTCAGCTCATAAATTTATTTGTTGCATATTGGAGATGGCAAAAATGAAAATAAGAACTAAGAAGGAATTATTGGCATGGGTCATCTCACCCTCAATGGAATACTCATGTTTGGATATCCTTCCATCTCGAATGATCATGCATCATGGATGGATACCTTACAAAGTCCTAATGCATTACATAGAAATGTGTATAAATTTATAATTTGGATTTTTTTTTGGTGAAAATGGTGGTTAATTAGCAAACCTTTCTAGTTGTGTCATTGTTCTTTCAACTATATTGCTTCAACATGGTCAATATGTTGTTCTTGAAAACCTTTTTGTTACTATTTATGATCATTTAGATGATCAAAAGATGTAAAAAAAGTATTGAAAGTATGTTTGTGGATTATCATACATGCCTTCACCTTTTAATTTTTTCTCTTCTTGCTCATGCTTTCTTAAGAGTTCATTAGATAAAGAAGAGTAAAAAATTCTGAATTCAAAGATGTTGGAGAAATTAGCACTCTTATGAAGAAAAAATTGGATGCAAAAGGGGAATGTATGAAAGGGCACCTTTAGTATCAGCCTTGATGTTTGATTCTAAATAGTTTAGCAGTAAGTTACCAAGGTCATGTAAGAGGTACATCAACTCTGGCTCCTTGAGAATAAATAAAATTCAGGAATCTTGGTATGGAATTAGGGGTTTAGAAGGGGGTGGCGTAAGTTAACATGGGGTCAAAATCAACTTTAGTATAAGTTTTGATGTAGATGTTAATAATATTTGTCCCTCATTATTTTGTTAGTAATGTCTTTGGCCTAGATATGTACATGAACTTTTACACCAACAAGGATTAGTAGAGGAAGCATGAGACACCACACTCACCTTTTGAAAAATTAAAATTTGGTATAAAGGGTTTTGTAATGTGGCATCTCATTATGCACACAAAGTGTAGAATTTTTTATTTGAGTCATCATACAAAGGAAAGTTTGTCTTCTTGAAAAAAAAACTTCTATAGGGTTCGTTGCTAAACTAGGTAGCAGGGATGAAGTCAAGTGAAAAATCAAGAATATGCAAATTTTAAAAAATTGTAGAAGAAACTCCAAAATCCCCTCGAATATTTGTGTGAGAGAACCAATTTTCAAAATGAGAATTGAAAATTGCAATCAACTCTCCCAAATTCACTGGTCAAAACAAGTATAAAAATTCAAATCAAGAGGATCTTTAGGGAGATGTGAAGGAGGAATGTAATTTTGTAATTTTACACTTGTGCAAATTGCAAATTACACATGGATCTCCTAACGCTACTAGTCAACATTAGTCAACATAAGCTCATAGTGCAAGTGGGAAATTTTAAGGCCAATTACAATTTTATAATTTTTCAAAATTACAAATTGCAGTTAGAGTTTCCATTTCCTTCAGCATCATAGTGTAGATGGGAACTTACAAGGCCATTTACAATTTTGCAAATCTATTAAATGAAAATTGCATTTGGAGTTCCGATTTCCCTAAGGGAAATTTTTAGGTGCATTATAACTACAAATTGCAATTTATAAATTTGCAAATTGTAAATTACACTTGGAGTTCCCATTCCCCTAAGGGAATTTTTTAGGGAAATCGAAACACCAATTGTAAATTGAAATTTTGAAGGTTTGAAAATTGCATATTGTAGTTGGAGTTCCCATTTCCCTAAGGTAACTTTTTAGGGGAACCGTAACTGTGAATTATAATTCTAAAGTTTGTATATTACAAAACTTTTATTGAGTTCTGAATTTCCCTAAAACAAAGAGAATTACGAATTTGCAAATGGGACCCAAATTTCACCAAGGCAAAGGAAAATTACAAAAGTGACCAAAATTTCCCCAAAAGGCTAAAAAGTGAAAAGTAATGCATTTATGTATTAAAAAATGTGGAGGCAACTCTAAAATTAAAAAAAATATAAATAAAAAAATAAATGTGGAAACATCAAGTTGGAGCCAAAAAAGAAAAAAAGGTAAAAATAACCTATGTTTTGCATTTTCCATTATTTTTTTGGTTCAAACACTCCATGGAAGAAATATTTTAGGTTTGCAAGTTCAATTTGGGGAATTTCAAAGAAGATTTTTCAAATGTCCATGCATTTAGGGTGTTTAAAACCCATCCTTACAAGGCAAGTTTTTTCTTTGGCTTGAATAGAAGAAAGGGTAGTTGTCTAAAAAGAATCCAGATTTGTAAAAGAGTAGTCAAAGGCATCTTTAGGCAGTTGAATAAGAGGGAAAATGGTTTTTTTGGCCTTAAAAATGAATATTATCCTTCCATCTTGTGTGAAATGCATTTCCAACCGAGAAATTGAAGCTTTTACTAAAAATCTTCATCATTTCTTGTAGATGCAGTTGCAACAGTGATTGTCCTTACAAAGGCAAGAAGATTTTAGACATAATGAAGAGCATATTATAGATGGGAACATCGTTGTAGAAATTTGAGTGTTGACTGCAATTTTACAATATTGTAAATTGCTACCCACATTCTTGAATTGTAAAATTGGTAAAAAATGTATAAATAGGGGGCTTGTCTTCTCTTCTAAGGTTGTTGTTGTTGGTCTCTAATTTTATCTCTAAGTATAGGATCTTGAAATTTTTTGAATCCATTAATATGTGTATATATTATCTCCCTTGATAAGGTGATTATAGCTATACAACCATTAGCAAGATATAAGAGAATGTTTATATGTCTTCCCTATCTAACAAGGATCAAACTCACCATGCTTGTCCCCATGGCAGTGTTTTGAAACATTGATGTATGTAATATTTTATTTCAAGACAATTAAAAATACTTGTGGTTTTTAATTTTCCTTGTTAATGAAATGAAATGATGAGTTTTTCAAGTTTTGATAATTGGATATCTAGTTTTTTTGCTTATTATTACTTATCATTTTGGGCTTATATATAGGTTATAAATCCATTTTTGCATAGTGATTTGGAAAGATGTTGTTGAATACCTCTTAAGGGCACCTTGGGTTTATGGATTTCATAGGGAAAAGTATTTGAAACTTTACTTGCAATATATAATCTAAGGTTTCATGAATCATTTGGGTGTTTTTATTTAATTGGCACCAATGGATGCAAATCACTCCTAGTAGTTCCCATTAGCTTATATTTCAGTCTTCTACATTTTTGAAAATAAGTGATGTCATGAATGTTGAAATAATCCTTACTATTTGAAAACCAAAATCACACCATCCCTTTTTACAACTATTTAATTTGTCCTACCTATCCTACCCTACAAATAATAAAATTATTGCATATTATAAGTGTTATTTGCCTATAGATGCATAAATATTGACTATATGAAACATGTCTTCATTTTATCCTTTAAAGCCAACATTTAAATCTACCATTTCACTCCCATTGCTTAAAATTATTTATAATTAAGGTTGTAATCACATCCACATTTATCTTTAGTAGCTTGTATATGACTTAGTTTATTTGTTCATTCGATGTGACAACCATTCCCAGGTGGAGTGAATAAGTTTGGTTATGCTTTATTCATATTTTTATTTCCTTGTGACAAAAATCCCCATTGATATTAAATTATAATATCACTCCATGTGAGAAAACTACTCTTTAGGTTCTCTCAACTTGGTTCAGGGAGATCCAAAAGTAGCAGGGAGTTAACCATAACCTCTATCAGTGTTTCCCTATCATTTTATACATTTGGTCTAGTCTTGATGCCAAACCCATCCCTACGTATAACAACATATCAGTGAGTTCCACTTTATCAAGTTTACAAGGTTTAGAAAAAGAGGAGTACAATTGTGAACCAAAACTCAACTAGTGCCATTATCAAGGATTAAATTGAAGTCCTAGCCACCTGTGTTATTGGGTACTATTATATAGAGCTATAAGTAATTCATGTTTGTACTTTATCTATTTATATTTGAAATAATTTCACTATCTTTGGTTCATCAATGCCACCATATTGGCCATGTTTCTACTATATTGGCCATCAATAAGTTTAACACCTCATAGGGGATGTGCAAGGAATTGAGAGATTTGATCAAATTGGCATATGTTGAATTTATTGCAAGGAGATGTAAATTTGTCATGTTTTCAAGAGGTTTCCCCTTTTTGGAATATGAATATAAAATTTATAGTATACTTGCTTTCATATATCATCACTAATTTCAGAAAGATAAGGTTTCAATATGTATCACTTCAAATTTGTAAATTATTATATTCTAGAATCTTCCTTCTAGTGGCAACTCCAAAACATGAACTATTTTAAAAGAAAGATCAGTGTCTGCTTTGAATATATTTAGCCTTGAGATCTCTCTTGGATGAAAATATTGAAGGATTGAGGTCATCCTTCAAAGATGACTCATCAAAATAATTTGTCTCACCCCTAAGTGTTCATCAAAGAAGGAGACAAGTTTGGATCCTAGTTGAAGGACAAAGTTTAGCTACAAAGGACTATTTAAGATGTTAGGATTCTAGTGAATTTAAGTTTTTATTTGTTGAAATTCTCATTATTGAGGAATATCATAGCTCTCCAAGTCACTTAGAATCATATAAGATGATTTATTATCTAGCTCCTTCTCAAATAGTTGAATCCCTTCCTAAGTTTGATTCACTAAGTCTACCTCATTCACCCCATCATATCCCTTTTCCATTTATTCTTGAACCTATAATTAAACTAATCATGAGGCATAGGGATCAAGATTAGAATGAGTGTCCTATATTTTGAAGTCTTAGATTTAGACCTATTAACTTTGATGAAATGGAAGGTTATCTCAATGAAGTCTCAAATGAAGTAAGGAATAACCTTCCAAAAGTCCAAGGGAATAATGCATTGAGTGGTGATTAGTACTTGAGATCTTTCCACATTATTATTGAGGATTACGATGTTGAGATAGAGGACGTGTGCATTAAGTTATTTGTGTACATGGTAGAATAAAACACTCATGGTTGGTTCAATTACTTCCCCTATGGATGCATTGATCCATGGGAAGAAATGAAAAATGTTTTTAAGACTCATTATGATAATAGAATTGATCCAAGGTTTCTTTTGGATGGGTTTGAAAACATCAAATAGAATGCTAATGAGAGTTTGTAGGACTTCATTACATGACTCAACAAGACCATGATGCGACTTCCTAAAAACATAGTGCCTAGTAATACAACATGCCTATTTAAATATTATGATGCCTTTGACAAGAAGGTTGCATACTACTTGAGGGACAAGGCTCCCATGAACCTATGATTGGCATTAATTATGGCCATTAAAATTAATAATAATATAAAGGTTGTGGAAAAGCCCTTGAACAAGGGGGTTGATTTAAAATTGGTTGTTTACAAAAAAATACAGTCCACTAAGAATGCCATCCTTGAGGAGACTATTAAGACTTTGGAATCTACTATCAAGGAGATGTCTTACAAGCTAGCTAGAGCTAAGAAGGGGATATCTCATGGGTTTACAAGTCAGAAAAGAGCTCTAAATTTAAATCAATCTCAAAGAATTACTACTTTCTACATTAGGGAAAATAATAGATAGAGGAGTCCTACATGTGATGACATAAATTAGAATATAGGGGTTGGGAAAGAAGTGCATAATCTATTGAATTCCTAGGTGAATGTGGTAAATTATGAATTAGAAATTGATTGGTGTGAGAAGTGATTCCTCCAACATCTTTAAAGTTATACTACTAAACAAATTTATGAAGATGCAGATGATCATAAATCTATGATTGATGATGATGATATTTTGATGAATGATTGTCAAGTCTATTGAAGCAAAATATCTACCTCCATGAAATTGCTAAGTGCTACTACTATTGATTAGTTTTGGAGTTTGGTAAAGAAGGTATGTGTCTGAAATATCAAATTTTTTAATGATGTTAATATGACACAAGTAAATAAGTTACCCAATCATGATGTAATGTAATATCATAAGTGTGATATAACTAAAGTGTTATAAATGGAAAAGGAATTGGGTAACTTCATTGGGAATGTGGATGTTGTTAAACAACCAATTATTCTTGATGATAAGTTTGAAAATAAAGGTGTTGTTTGGAGAATGTTATTAGATAGATTTGGGGTTATCTTTTATGTCTCAAAGGATGAATGTTTTTAGTTTTATTTCAAATTGTTCTTTGAGTGTGCAAATGACATTGCTAATAATGAGGCACACTTGCTTCATACTCGCCTAAGTACAATCAAGAAACAATTTTATTTACAACTACTGAAGGAGTGTAAAGATATTTTGGCTTGGTCTTATCCATATATGAAAACATATAAAGAGGATTTGTTTCAAAAATTCATCCCATTATAGCCTAAAAGCTACACTTTCAAGCATGTGAAAAGATTAATTTACTTCATCTTAGCCACTAGGTTTCACGAAAAGTTTAGGAAATTAAGGGATGACAAGATACTGGAGCCGTTAGTTAATCAAAAACACCAAAAAAATTTTATCAACTAAGGCCATGGCTATGTACAATATTGTATAGTGTTTAGTTTATTTATTTTATTTCCCCTCTACTTTGGGACTTTTTATATGGTTCATTTTCACTATTTTTTATCATGTGTTCATTTTTATATCCTCTTGATCTATTTTTGAAGATCTACATTAATTTATTGAGATTCGATGGGTGTTTGATATAAATCAAATAAGTTTTGACTCTATGGCCCATTGGATTAGCACTTGGTCTTATTTCTTGGGGTTCTTTGTATACCTACAGGAGGTGTACATCCCCGGGTGAGAGCCAGTGTTGGTTCTCAAATTTTCACCAATACTTTGTTCCATTTTCTATGTATTTAAACACAACAAGAATTATACATTAAGGGATGTAATCCCACATGGAAAGAATTATATAATACTCATCCCTATGCCATGCTATCTAGCCACATTAGAATAAAGGCAATGGAAAAAAATAATGTTAAATTCATTTTGAAATGGGGATGCATGGTAGAGTGACAAGATTTTGAGGTAAATATGAAGGTTGAATGAATTTATAAATATTTTCTAAAGTTCCACTTAGGTTTCAAGTAATAAAAATCAATATTTGCATTTGCATTTGAAGAGGTAAAATCTTGGTTTGCAATTCATTCATTGATTGTAAGTTGACTATGATTAAATTACAAAATGTGTCTAACATTTTAACTAGAGCTTTGGGGGTTAAAATAAATTATAAATGAAACATAGGTTGTCCATGTGAAAGTGTCATGGTAAAATCAATTTCAAATAAAATTTGAAATAAAAAATTGCAAGTTGTTTCTCGATCTCCATATCCTATGGGGAGAAAGGCATTGACTATGTGCCTACTAGAAATGTATAGATTATAAAAATACAATCCAAGGACAATGCAGGCCATGTGCTAGTATTATGCATAGTGGTATTGTTAAAGGAAATCAATTCTTTGAATGTATTTTCATGCCCTTGACTATTAGACATCATGATTTTGTGGAAAAAAATATGGTTTTGTATATGGAAAGAGTAGTTTGACTGCACTTGTAATGTTTTATGTTTATGTGGTAAAACTAAAGGATAGTTTAATATAGAACCTACCAATGTCTCAAGAATAGATCTTTAGTTGATTCTAAGGGTCAAAGATATTGATACATAGTCCTTCATGCTTCATTGGATGAGCATAACTTCTATTGAGCACCCACCTATGGAGGACTTCAACTCACAGTTTTATTCACTTCATATTGAAGATGGAAAAAATGAAAATAGGACCTGGGAAGGAATGCTTGGCATGGGTGATCTCACCCTCACTAGCATACTCATATTTGGATATCCTTCTATCTCGAAGGATCGTGTTTCATAGATGGGTGCCTTACAAAGTCCTGATGCATTACTTAGTAATGTGCATAAATTTATAAGTTGATTTTTTTGGGATGAAAATAGTGGAAAATTAGCAAAACTTTCTAGTTATGTCATTGCTCTTTAGCTATACTGCTTCAACATGATCAATATGGTGTTCTTGAGAACCTTTTTTTTTTTTTTTTACAATTGATGAACTTTTAGATAAGCAAAAGATTTTGATAAGTACTAAAATTATGGATGGGGATTGACATGTATGCCTTCACCTATTAGGTTTTCTTTCTTCTTGCTCATGCTCACTTAAGATTTCATCAGAGCAAGAAGAGAAGAAAATGTTGAATTCAAAGATGCTATATAAATTGAAAATATTATGAAGAAAAATTAGAATTTAAAGGTGAATGTATGAAAGGCCACTTTCTACATCTACCTTGATGTCTACTTATGGATGGTTTATCAGGTAGTTACCAAGGTCATGTAGGAGGTACAACAACTCTGGACCCTTGAGAATAAATCAAAGTCAAGAATTTTTATGGAATCAAGGGTCTAGTAGGGGGTAACATATGTGAAAATGGGGTCAAAATCGACTTTAGCAGAGGTTCATATGCAGATGTTCATAAGATTTGGCCCTCATTATTTTTTTAGTAATGTTGTTGGCATAGATATGTACATTAACTTTTACACCAGCAAGTGATTAGCAATGGAAGCATGAGATATAAAATGATGAAAACACTCACCTTTAAAAAAATTAAGATTTGGTATAAAAGGTCTTTTAATGTGGTATCTCATTATGCCAAAAAAGTGTAGATTTTTTGAGATGAGGCATCATACACAAAAAAATTTGGATTTTTGAAAAAAAATATTCTACAAGCTACTTCCTTGAACCAGGTAGTGGGGATGAAGTCAGGTGAAAAATCAAGAAGTAGAAATTTTAAAAAAATTGCAGAAGAAGCTCCAAAAGTCCCTAGGATATTTGTGTGAGGGAAGCAATTTGAAAAATGCAAAATGCAAAATGTGGTCAACTCACCCAAATCTACTAGTCAAATCAAGTTGAAAAAATTTACTCAAGAGGAGCTTCAGGGAGATTTGAAGGAATGCAAATTTGTAATTTTTCACTTGTGTAAATTTGTAATTTTACACTTTTGCAAATTACAAATTGCACTTATACCACCCAAACCTGCTAGTTGACATTAGTCAACATAAACTAATAATGCAAGTGGGATCTTTGATGGCCAATTACAATTTTATATATTTACAAAATTATAAATTATAGATGGAGTTCCCATTTTCCTAAGGGTCCTAGTGCATATGGGAAATTTTAAGGCCATTTACAAATTTCCAAACTATAAATTATAGTTGGAGTTTCCATTTCCTTAAAGGAAATTTTTGGGGGAATTACAACTATGAATTGAAATTTGAAATTTTGAAAATTTCAAATTATTATTGGAGTTCCCATTTCCTTAGGGGAACATTTTATGGAAATAGGAAATCCAACAACAATTTGCAATTTTACAATTTTGCATTTTTGTAAATCGGAGTTGGAGTTCTTATTTCAGTAAGAAAACTTTTTAGGGGAACTACAACTTTAAATTATAATTCTATAATTTGAAAATTATAAACCTGTTGTTGATTTCTAGATTTCCCTAAAACAAAGAGAACTTAAAAATTATAAATGGGACCCAGATTTCCCCAAAGCAAAGGAAAATTGCAAATTTATAAAAGGTACCAGAATTTCCCCAAAAGCCTAAAAAGTGAAAAGTAATGAATTTATTAATTAAAAAATGTGGAAACAACCCTAAAAGTAAAAAATAATAAAAACACAAATGTGGAAAAGGTAAATTGGATCCAAAAAAGAAAAAAGGTAAAAGTAACCTAAGTTTTGCATTTTCCATTGTTTTGATTGTCCAAACACTCCATGGGAGAAATATTACATCTATGTAAGTTCAAGGTGGACCATTATAAAGAAGATTTTTCAAATTACCATGCATTTGGGGTGTTCAAAATCCATCATTATAAGGCATGTTTATTCTTTGGCATGCATAGAAGAAAGGGCATCTTGCCAAGAAGAATCTAGATTTACAAATGAGTGGTCAAATGCATCTTTAGGAAGTTTCACAAGAGGACAAAGGGTTTTCTTGGCCTCCAAAATGAATATTCTCCTTAAAGCTCATGTGACATGCTTTTCCAACCAAAAAATCAAAATATTTGCTCCAAATATTCATCATTTCATGTAGAGGCAGTTATAACAATGATTTTCCTTGCAAAAGCATAAAGATTTTAGGCATAATGAAGATCATATTCTAGCTAGGATCATGTTGAGAAAAAATTGAGTATTGACTACAATTTTGAAATATTGCAAATTCCTCTAAACATTCCTAGTTTGTAAAAGTGGTAAAAATTATATAAATAGAGGGCTTGTCCTCTTTTCTAAGGTTTTTCTTATTGGTCTTTATTTTTCTCTTAGTATAGGCTCTTCCAAATTTTGGGATCCATTGATATGTGTATGTATTGTATCTTTTAATAAGGTGGTTATAGTTATACATCCATTAGTAAGCTTTGAAAGCATGTTTATATGTCTCCCCTATCCAACAAGGATCAAACTCACCATCCTTGTCCTAAGAGAAGCATTTTGAAACATTTATGTATGTAAGATTTTCTTTCAAGATAATGAAAAATTATTGTGGTTTTTACTTTTCATTTTTGATGAAATGTAAAACTATGTTTTAAAATTTATGCTCATTGGATATCTAGTTTTATGCTCACTATTGATTGTCATTTTTAGCATAGATCTAAGTTATAAATCTCTTTATGCAGAGTGGTTTACAAATATATTATTGAATACCTCTTAAGGGTATGTTTGGTTTATGAATTTCATAGGGAAATGTTAATTGAAAATTTAGTTACAGTGTATGATCTAGGGTTTTAGTAATTATTTGGTTATTTTCATTTCATTGGTACCAATGGATGCCAATCACTCCTGGTAGTTCCCATTAGATTTTATTTCAATTTTCTACATTTTTGTAAATAAGTGATGTCCTGAATGTAAAAATAATCCCTAATATTTGAAAACCACTAGTACACCACCCTTTTTTAAAATTATCTAACTTCTCTTACATGTTTTACCCTACAAATAATATAACTATTGCATATTATAAGTGTTACTTTCTTACAAATGCATAAATCCTGCCTATATGAAATGTGTTTACATTTTATGCTTTGAAGATAACATTAAAATATCTTAATTGACCCTTGTTTTTAAAAATTATTTAGAATGAAGGTTGCAAGCACATCCACATCTCTCTTTAGTAGTTTTTATGTGACTTAGTACATTTATTCATTTCACGTGATAACCCTTACTAGGTGGAGTGAATAAGTTTGATTGTGCCCTAGTCATATTTGTATTTACTCATGCCAAAAATCCTAATGGAGATTGAATTGAAATATCACTCCATGCGAGAAAGATACTCCTTAGGTCCTCTCACCATGGTTCATGCAGAGTCATAAGCAGTAGGGAGCTAATGATACCATTTATCGGTGCCTCTCAGTCATTTTTTATGTCTAGCTCAGTCTTGATGCCATACCCTTCTTCAGCTATAATGACATACAAATATGTTTTTCATCTTTGTTTGCCATTTTCTCAAGTGTTCAATTCTGAACAAGAGAGGTGTAAAACTAATAAGTAACCATCTATTGTTATCATTATCGTGGATTGAATTAAAGTCCCAGTCACTTGTGTTGTCAGGGATTCTTGTAAAACATTGTAAGTAGTTCATGTTTGAAATTTATCTACCTATACACTATCGTTGGTTCGTCATTGTGGCCACTTCACTAGCTCCATTCGTACAGAGAAATTAAGAACTTTGGCAATTGTGTTACCGAGGAATCTTATAGAGAGCTATAAGTAATTCATGTTGTGAGGTTGTTTACTTATTATTTGCTATAGTTTGACTATTTATGGTCCATCAATGCTATAATATCTCAATTGGCACCATTTTTAGGGATAATTCTTGTCACCTGTGTTGCTAGGGACTCTTATAGAACACTAGTTGTAAATTTAGGTTTGGAAAAATTTCTCTACCAATATTTGATAAAATAATCTTCGTTGTGTTTTCAGATATTGTTTATCTATATTATCTTATGTGTTTAAAATTTGGGATTATTTGAGTGTACTTTTACTATCTTGGTCATCAACAAGTTCATCTCTTTGCTACGAACATGCCAAGAATTGATAGATTAGATTAAATTGACATATGTTAAATTTCTTGTAAGGAGCTATAAATTTGTCATGTTCTGAAGAAGTTTGCACTTTTTGAATATGAATCTAAAAATTTTAGTGTCCTTGCTATCATACATCATCAAAAATTTCATCAAGATATGGTTTCAGTAAGTACCACTTCAAGTTTGTAAATTGTTATATTATAGAATCTTGGTTCTAGTGGTGACTCCAAAACATCATCTAGTTTCAAATAAATATCAATGCCCACTTCGAATATCTTTAGTCTTGAGGGTTCTTTCACTTACAGAGAATAAAGGACTGAGGTCATCCTTAAAAGGTGACTCATCAATATAAATTTATCTTGCCCCTAAGTGTTCATCAAAAACAAGGAGAGAAGCTTAGAGCCTAGTTGAAGGATAAGGTTCATCTGCAAAGGATTATTTGGCCTATCAAGATTCTAGTAAATCTAAATTTTTGTTTATTGAGTTTCCCATTATTGATGCCTATCAGATCTCTCCAAGTCACTCAAACTCCTATATGCCCATTTATTATCCATCTGCTTCTCAACCAGTTGAATCCTATCCTAAGTTTAATCCAAAAAACCCCATGGATATTGAATTGTAATATCACTCCATATGAGCAATCTACTCCTTACATCCTCTCACCTTGGTTTAGGTAGATCCAAAAGTAGCAGGGAGCTAACCATACTCTCTATCGGTGCCTTTCAGTCATTTTCTATGTCTAGTCCAATCTTGATGCTAAATCCTTCCCTATCAGTAATGACATATCAAATGGTTTTTCATCTTTGTTTTTTATTTTTTCAAGTGTGCAAGGCTAAGCAAAAGAGTTGTATAATGGGAAACCAACACATAGTATATGCCAAACCTATTCAAAATCATACTAAGATTGTGTTTATATCATCGAATCAATATTAATGTATCTTACATTAATTTTATAGACTCATAAGCCTATGTATTTTAATCTTATCCAATTAACTTTTACTCAGTCCCAGACCAAGTGGCAGTCCATGACTATATTTAAATCTTCCTTATGGGGTGACTCGTATGATTCACATGTTATTTGTGTGAAAAAGTAAACAAAGAGTCCTACATAAATACAATGTAGATCTAAGTGTATTCCATATATAGAATTATCAAGTACTCATCATGAAAATATATGCACTTGAAGAAGGACTATCAAAAAATCCTAAATTAGATACTAATCACTAAGAGTAGTTCTTAGCCAGGATTGAAGGAATTCAATCCAAGTCAAAGTTTACCATTTTACATGTGTTAAAATTAAGATAACATGTTGCATTCATTAAAGGAATAATATTACATACATACACATAGATTGAATTCCATCTTCAGTGTATACTATACGTAGGTAGTCCTCAACCATTCATTATGGAGTTGTTGAGGTAATCTCAACCCACAATTCTTCCCTCTTTTTAAGTGAAAATTTAATTTTGAAAGTAAATATAGGATTTTAAAGAGAAGGCGACATGGGTTGAGATATTACATGCATAGATAGTCATTTATATAACACATAAAGAGTTATTAAAAGTAAGTAGAATAATTTGTATTGAAAAAAAATTACATATTTTCATAATCAAAAGAATATAAAAAGTTATATATATTAACTTTTTTTATACTATCCAAAAGATAATTATTTTGTTCAAGCACATCCAAATATTAAATTCCTTATCCAAACAATTCTTGATCCATTTTCCTATCATTTATATTATTTACATTTAATATCATACCTTCACAAAATAATAAAATTCTATCTAAATCCCTTAAGTGTGTATATTTATAAAAAAATAAATTGTTCATATAAGATCCTAAATTCTATCTAAATCCCTTTGGTGTTTATATTAATAAAAAGTTAAATTGTTCATATAAGATTCTAATTTTTACAATTAAATGTATATTTATTTATATATTTCATATAATATAAGTCAACACTTTTTTTTATCATACTATTTTCACATTAATCGAAATAAGATAAAACAATTATAAATGGTAAATATTAGAAATTTGAAACCAATTCAAAATGTCTTGAGTGGCATTAATATTTTTTTATTCAATAAAATAAATTTCAATCTATACAAAAATTAATACAAATTAAAATATAAAATTATAGTAGATATCTATTATGATATATAGGTAGCACAAATTTGAAGGACAGTTTACATGAGTAGGGCATGGTAATATCAATGTTATGGGGATGGGGAAACATTGATCTTATAACGATGGGTTAAATTCAATACCATGTAAAAAATAGTTTGATATCACCTTATGGATACCTTGACTTAAAATCATTGTTTAAATTTACTTATTTAACACCAAAAAAGTCCTATTCCTAATGCTAATTTAATGGTAACTTAGAAATATGTCCCCACTCAGTCCAAAATGTTTGTAGTATAAAAAATAGTTTTGTGTAAAATAAACACACACATTAAGAAGTTGATTAATGATTCCACATAGAAGTAAGGGAGTTTGTATTATAATTTTTTATTTTCTTTCACACAATTTGAATGTATATATTAAGAAAAAAACACTCAATTTATTTATTTAAAAAAAAAGAAAAAATCTTTTCGGACTTAAAATGATTTAAAACAATTAATATTTATAGAAAGAAAGATTTGTTAATATTAAAATAAACCTATCTTTGAATACTGGTGTAGAGTCTATCCTCGAGCATAATAAGAGGTCTAGGTGTCCCCTTAGATATCAAAAGCGAAAAGAAAGCCAAACCTACTAGCAAAACCAAAAAGTCCTACCGAAAGGAAATACAAGAACAAAAAGAACAACTATTACTTTTAATTATTGCAGGGCCAGTCAGTTTTAACTAGCTCAAAAACATTCTTACACTATTGGAGAAGAGGTCCAAGTCTTCCAAAACTGATTTCGATAGGATGGAGAACTGATGAAAATATAATGGAACCATAAAATAAAGAAATTAGCAAGTTCCATAACAAAACCCTGCAAAGCTTATCAAAAGAAAAAGCATTTCACCTGAACTTACAATTGGGTATTTTGGTCGGATCCCCAAACGTGATAAAAAGAGAATACTATGACGGCTTAACCCCCTGATCTTAAAACAAGGCAGATCCCCTGAAAGGATCGGACCATGAGGTGAAAATGAATTTCCACGAAGCTGGTTTCAGAACGAGCTCGAACTTAACAAAGTAATGAATCTACCCGAAAATATCCATACCAGATCTTGGCCAAATGTCAGACCGTCTTGGCAACAAACTCACGCCTCCCAACATAATCCAACTGTGATACACCTCAGATTCTGAAACTAAAGTCCTTTTTCAGGACCTTTCGATAAACCCTGGAACAAATCAGTCAAGACATGGTCCTTTAGTACATCCAACCTTCCAAAAACCGAAGTAGACGGCCTCCGATTGACCAACCAACCATCAAAATGGTCAGGCCAAATCAGGTTAGAAAACACCATGTAGTCAACCACAAATAGAATGGAAGCCACCCATACGACTGCATAAAACTCTAACATAAAAAAATAGAGTGAAAACCCTTTTCCAGACAGCATCTTCGTCCAAGAATGGTCCTAAATAGACCAAATCAGATGGTAGTGCAAAGCTCCAAAGGATCTGTCAGAAGCCACAAAACACAGGCACACCCAACCAATGACAGGGATACAAACCCTTCTTTAAACAAGCGCCAAACACGGAACACCCAAAATGAGATACATAAATGAGCAACAAAGTTCAAACAAGAAAGAAAGATTTTGTCGTAGTGCATATTTTACTCCCCTCCCCCACCAAAAAAATTTACATTCCAAAAAACATCAATGTGAATTATTTTAAAGGTTGTTTATTCCATAAAGTGAAGTAGGAAAGCGCACATAATGACTATGTTATTTTATTAAATATTAAAACTGATCTTTTTATATCTATTCCTTACCATAAATTTTCAAAATAGGTGAAGAGAAAAATAATTGGAGTCAAAGTGAAGTAAGATGTACATTCTTTAGTGCAATCCATGTATTGATTGAGTCTATAGTTTCGTACGTTGAGGTAAAAGTTATATAATCATACTCTGAAATGAAGTCTTTAATGTTTAAATAATTTTAAGAAATTAAATAAATTTAAAGTTCACCATGTATAAATTAAATATGAGTTCACATTACGATATCAAATAATCATATTCAAATTCTTCAAAATTATATATAAACTATGTTAAATTTAATATGATTGCAATATAAATGTAAAACATAAATAGAAAATTACAATTAATAGTTAATTATATATCAATCCAATATCTAATCAAATAGATATTTTCTATTGTTTAATATAAAGAAAAACATGTTTGTTATGTAGTTTTTACTTATACCATAAATAAGTCAATACAAGTCAAATATGGAACGTGTAGGACCAATTTTCACATTCCTTCAAATGTCACCAATTCCTCATTAACTCCATGAGATATGGTATAAAGCTACATATGTATTATTATTCAAAATCCAGTTTATCTTACGATTACGTCTGTGAGGTAAGTGGTGATAGCGACATATTTGTGATCTAGTATTAGGGATTAAATTTGATGGTCATCTTTATTCGTCAAGAATTTTTTTAATGGTTTTTTAATTAATGTCACTTTGTACATGATTTTCATTTCCTATTTTTAACTTTTATAATTTTATAGATAAATATAAAAATATATTTATTGTTAAACAATCCAAAAATATTAGACAAAGTGAAAAAATAAACATCCATTGAGATAAAAAATGAATCAAATCCCAATTACTAAAAACATTAAAAAAGTTATCCATGAATTGATGGTTTAATGGTAATTGAGTATTTTCATAAGTGAGACACCGAAGTATAAATCCCAATCCATGACTCACCCCCAATAGATTGCTTGTTAAGAAGGTACCATAATGAAATGGTTTAAATCCTTGGAACAAATAACTAGTGCTTAAAAACTCAATCATTATGGACTCCATGTTAATGTGGAACCACAATAAAATAGTTTAAATTATGAGCACAAATAACTAGTACTTAAATTCCTATCTTTATAAACTCCTTGTTATTGAGGTGCCACAATGAAACAATAAAAATTTTATACAAAACTAATTAGTGCTGAAATTCATATATGCAATATAGTTCAAGATTACATTGGGTCCTAATGATTTCCTTCCCAAGATACCCTTATAAAAAAAGCATTTATAAATTCTAGCCAGTGCAAACATCAAAACAATATAGACATAAATATAATACATTTAATGCCTACCTATTACGTGAATTCAAATATACTCCTTAAACAATATAAACTTTATTTCAAGCATAAAAACAAAGAATAATAGTTTAAATTGGTAAAAATCTCACAATAATTGCAAAACCCTAATTAGTGCAATATATTTTTAGATTTGAGACTTGAAGAATATCTTATATTTCTTTAGTGCTTCTAGATAAAATGCATTGATGGTTTTAACTAAGCACATATATTATAAATACATTTTTCATCAATTATAGGAATTCAAATGTTGAAAGTAACCAATTCAAAGAAGATGAAAATGATTTCATGAAAACAATCACAACCATTCAAATCATTTCAAATTAAAGCCTAAAAATTACCTTTTAGGGAAGAACCTAAAACTAGTTGTTGCATATATCAAAACATAAAGGAGTTGTAGATACTTTCAATATCTATTATAGAAATTCAAATTTGTTGACTACCATTACACAACTTTTATTGAAAAATTGGGGAAAATCCCATTACTGAAATTCAATAAAGCCTTAAATAATAAAAATATTAAAAAATTATACATAATTTAAAAATACATCGATTACCCATTGCAACAATTCAAATATTAGGAATGCCCATTTGAAACCCAATTTAAAAACACAATGAAAATCAATTGAATCACTTCAAAAAAAAAGTCATAAATTCCCTTGAATGGGAGAAATTTAAACCTAATTTTTAAAAACAATAAAAATAGTACCGATATTACAAACACTTATGATACTAATTATAATAATTGAAATATTATAAATACCCAAATTTGTAAACCATTTGAAAAAAACAATTGAAATCACCACAAATAATAGAAAAAATTACGTTAGAGGATAGAACACACAGAACACACACATATGGAAGAGGGCACAACAGGGGTTTCTTGTTTAACCCACAACTAAAATGATCCTTATCTGTTGATTGAGATAAAAAAATGGTGATAACCCAGGCAAAGATGCAAAATAAGAAGGCACCCTCGTCTTGAGCTAGATTTGAAGATCAAAGCCAACAACCTTTACGTCTTCCTGTTTATATATAAACAATCAATCGATGAGAAACAAAAGCAGAATAATATATAGGATACCCAATATGCCATAGGCATGTAGAGAAGCGGAATCCAAATTTCTAAATAAGAACCCTGACTGCATAGGCCACACATATTCCCCAATTGTGATATCACACTGTCAGGATGCGAGGTTGCTTTTAAAATATACTTTTCAGTTTCCATACTACTTATTAAACAAGACCAGGTCGACTACTTGCTATCTATCCTTTTGCAGTTGAACCACTAACAATGTCATTGCCAGTTGGTTTGATCATTTGATCCTCAAGTTTCCATTATGGCATTGGTGGCCCCACCCACAACAGATCCGTTAATTTTTGCCCTTATGCATTGCAGACTATAGTCTCCAAAATTATCTTCTAATGTGATCTACTCCATGACTCTCTATAGTGACTCACCCAGCCTCTAAATCTGGACACACGAGTGATAAATCGGTTTAGGAGCCTTGGAATGGATTTGGTCATGTGTCATTAATGATAAATGCACGGAGTGTTTAGAAGTCGATGAGAGTTAGTAACTTGGCACTATGCAAAGTATTATCATATTATGTATTAGTATGTTAATATTTTTGTATTTAATAATTTAAAACGATGAAATTTATATTGTGAATGCTAATATGACATGATGTATAATTTCTCATCTGTCATCTATTACGTTTAAAAAATAAAATGCGACTGTATTTCACAAATACAAACCTCAAAAATATTTAAATGACTATGAAATATAACCCATGTGGGGTATGATAAATAATTGAAAACACTAATATCATGTTGATTAGACTATTGTACCAAAGTTGTGAGTGATGTGATTGATGGCTTCTTTGTTTAGAGTTTCATAGTGTGGTTATGTATATTAGTTATATTGGGATATATTACGAATAATGGTATAAATGATGATACAACATTTTTATCAATATTATTAAGTGATATAAGTTGAGACATTTGTTAATTGACGTGACTTTCATATGTGATCAACGAACATTTTAGTCTATCTAATTTATGATTGGTATAGTGTGATCGAATATATTTATTATGTATGTAAAGGTGCATTTCATTAACATTAAAATGTAAATAGAGTTAATAATTTAATATATGAATTAATTAGTGAGCTTTAATCAATAAAGAATTTTTATATCCAATATAAGTCTTTGGTAGTCCTAATTTTGCTTGTGTGATAGGTACAAGTTAATATGCACACAACCTAAGGAGTGGGCATGGGTGAAATAATGGACACTGTATAGGGTATTGTGAATTTGATTAATGTGGATTGATTCTAGTCTTCAAATAACTTAGGGTCTATTCTATCTTGTATATTCAGAATTTACAAATTTCAAAATAAATATTTAAGATATATGGAGGTTAAATAGATAATCCATCGATATTAATATGTTAAAATTAATTATGAATGAAAACATAATATCATCATACATGTTTAGCTAACTATATATTAATCTATTAAAATTAATTATAAATGAAAACATAATATCATCATACATATTTAAGTTAACTATATATTAATATGGTATTAAATGATATTATCAAAATTTAAATATCCACCATTAAAAATATTAATTAAAATAAAATAGAAAATTATGGTTGATTTTTTGAGCTACCACTAAAGGATGCTATAGTGAAGTTCCTGAATCTAATATATTTTTTGGGAATTGCCTCATATGAAATACATGAAAAATTGCACATGTTTTTTTTTTTTTTTGGAATTAATCATAAAAACAAACATGCAATGTAAATAAAATTTTAAGAATTAAAAAACTAAACTTAAGATATGATACACCTTAGAATCCAAAAACTGCAAAAATAACCGTCTAGAAACTAATTAAACTAAGTAAAAAATAATATATATATATATATATATATATATACAAAGTAAGTACAAAACTACAATAAGATTAATTTAATAATAATTTTTTATTTTTTATTTTTAAATAAAAAGAATCGATACAAAAGAAGGAACCATAGGAAAGGGATATCAAATGGAAAAAATAATACTTTTAATCATACAATATGTTATAGAAGAATATACAGATGAAACATAAACAGAAAGGAGTTTTCCGTTATTAAAATATAAATAGTTCGGTATATTTAAAAATAAATAACTACAAAAAATCGACATTGCAGTCACGCAATTGACATTCCTGGCATGTTGCTAATTGCAAAAGTGGTTACTAGTCAAGGACACTTGACCGAAGCGACTGCTAGTGGTTACTAGTCAAGGACACTTGACTGAAGCGACTGCTAGTGGATATGAATAAGAGTTGGCATACTGGAAGGATATGGAGCCTCGTGCGTTTAACGACTGGCCATTGTTTACCAAACAGTCATTGTATTTCAGGCACTTGAATATTTTGGGATCTATCATTATGGCTGAGCTGAACCATCTGCAGGTGAGGTGGATTCTTCCTATTGGACAGCCTTTCTCGCAAACATTGATAACTTGTGTAGTGTATGTGGGTATGCCGTTGGGCATCGGAGCGGTGGGTCCTTGATACACTTGTATGTCTTCATTCGAGTTGGCTTCTCCTATTCGCTCAGGTACAACTGCTATGGAAGAAGCAACCACGGTGCCATAGCGAGCATGTAATTTTCTACCTAAATTATACTATATGGTAATGTATCCATTTCTTAGGATTTTCTTCTTGATGCTTTGTTTGATTTTTTTACTTTTAGTATTGCATGTTATTAGTTAGAAACCTAAATCTTTATTGATTTTTGGTGGGTCATATTTTAGTTAAACTTATAATTTGAAGCCAGGTTCAAAACAATTGGTCACATAATGGAGTTAATTTGGTAGGAATTTAAACTTTTATTAACAGTTTTTTTTTTAAAGGTTTGAAAACCCAGAATATTGCAATGCGATCTCCAAATATGACTTAGTTTATGTGTGAAGCTCTCTGCTAGTCTTCTCACTATGTCCTCAGGGCTTTGTCATTTGAAACTAACTAAAGCTTAAATTCCCTAGTTAGATAGAATTCCCTTACCCATGGTTTTTTGGTCCTTCTTCGAACAAAGAAAATAAACCCAAAGAATAATTTATCTACTTTGAAATAGACTGATTCTTTGCCATTCGTCTCCAACATCTAGTTCATGTGCAAATAAATTTTTATCAAAACCTTAAAAAAAAAGAAAAAAGAAAACAAAAACCATCAATGTGTAGATAAGTATCTAACATTTCACTCAACGGTTCCTATACATCTACCTTCGTAATACATAGTCTTGTTTCGAGGCCTCAGACCTCGTGATTAAAGACTGCACTCTAATGGCTAACTCGAACCCACTTAAATGTCCCTTTGATAACATATGAGTGATGGATAAGGAGGTATATGTGTTTGTGTGCGTATCATAGTCGTCACTAGAGTAGTACATGTATGAAATGCATTAATTATGTGTTTTGTTGTTTTTTTTTGGGATAATAAATCTAGGTGTTGGGGCAAATTCATGTAACCATGTTTACCCTAAGAAGTGCTGAAACAAATATAAGAAAAGGATGATAAATGGATACTTGACAAAAAGTTAAAAAGAAGGTGGAGAGCATTTATTAGAGCTGGGGAAGAAATCATCGTTCTCGCTTTACTGTATCGGCTAGGCCAACGTAATTTGCAAAAGGTGTAAATTTTTCGTAGTCGATATAGATATAATATATGTTGGATGATGTCATTTGACATGGCCGATGTAGTAGAAAAATATTTAGTTTCACCGATATTGTGGATTATGCCCAAGGGCGTTAGGAATTAATATTTGTCATTATGGTCGAGTGAGTGGCCAATATAGTAGAGACGAGGCAAGCAAGGATGATAAAATATTGTATGGTTGACGTAATAGAACTAAAATATGGTTGCTATCATAGTTAGTGGCTAATACGTTAAGAAAATAGAGATCCTCGATATAGTATGCTGTGTGGCCAATGTAGTATAAAAGGGGAAAATGACATAAATTTTTATGTTTTGTAATAATTTTAAGCATTTCTATTATGTTTTTCGATCAAAATATAATTTTTATTTATAGTTTGATATTTTATAAAGATAACGAAGGTTGTGGAGGCTTTTTAGATGTGATATGGTTATCGTACGTGTAAGAGATACTATCGATAGTCTATCATGCATAGCTCACCAAAATTGGCTTCAAAAGGATTATGGAGATGTGTTAGTTACCTTAGTGTGTATCTTATAAACAAGTTCATGAGGTGATAGGAGAGACTCAATGACATGATTAGATGGGTGTTGAATGGAGACACTTTGGCGGTGCCTTTCACCTTGGAAGATGTCTATGCAATACTTAGGCTATTGATTGTGGGCACAACAATGGTGTGAAATAACCTACATATTATACACGAGAGTTGAGCAATAGCTGAGTGAAATACTGAGTCACACATGTATAAAAGGTGTGGAAATGACATACAACTCTTTGAGGTATTCATTATTGATATTTCAAACTTCAAAAAGGTCTTGATTGGATGGTGCATGTGTTTTTTAATTACTATGATGGGGTCCTTGCAATATACATTTTTACCTTGTGTTTCTCAATGCCATATCATGGCACACTATTATATTTAGGATAGTCATTTCGATGTAGTTGGGTATTGATTTCCATGACATCTTCACTAGGGTAAAAAAGACCATGGGATCGATTATGTTTTTTTTTTTAAATTAAATTTATGAGATGTTCCATATGTATAGACATGTGGTGATACCTCATACTATATATGACACCCTCTTATGAGTGACAAGGTGGTCTCATGAATATGTTTTCAGAGTGATCTGACACATGCTTGCATTAGAGATTATTTGGTTGGATAATATTATGGATGACATACATAGGTGTTGTGTTTATATGGAAGTTATGATCAATCACATTATTGGAATAGAGATGTAGGTGGGTCACTTGGAATTACACCTAATGGTTGGATAATGGTTCATCATTTATTATTCTCCCCAAATTTTTATCTTATTCATTCTTAATAGTTAATCCTTTTTAAAAGAGAAACTTTACGAAATAATAGTCAATATGAATTCCAATAGTTTTAATGAATTACATTCTCTTTTCCTCTACTTCCATAAATTCAATATGTCATATGTGATCCCAATAAAGCAACACAACAAAACATAAAGTTCAAAATTCAACTCTACCACTATGCCATATCAAACTATCAAAATTTATCCCTTTCCCTAAATTAATGAAATTGAAATAGGAATCAAAATACATGTACCACAATAACATATTGTTATCTTTCCCATTAGTTGATCTCAAAAAATTATCCAAAAAGATACCAAATGAGGACATTATTTGGTATTATGTTCAACTCAACCAACCTCACAACAAGTGCACATTGCTTCAAAAGGGGTAATGAGGAATACTTTGAATGCTATTCTAATTTACTCACTTTATAATCTATTGAATATTGTACCAATATTATTTCCTTTGATGATAATAAATTTTATGGTCTACTATTTATTCATATTTAATTATATCTCATGACCTAAATGAGTAGAGATCACACAAGGTTATAATCAACTAACAACAATAATATTAGTATGAAAATAAACAAGTGTAATAAAGATAAACTAATAAATGAATATCAAGTAGGTATGTATACATGGAATGAAGCCATAATAGAACATTCAAAGGTTGGAATAAATTTACACTAGAATGGGTTCCTCAAACCCAGAACTACCTGAGAACCAAATCCTTTAGAATGGAAAGTAATAACATTCTTGATTAAGAAATAATATTATATAGAGTAGATTCAAAATACCTATAGGAATTTAAATATATATTAAACACAAGTCATGAGACTTTATCAATATCCCCCGGCACCTTAACATATGCCTATAGCTACATAGAAATGTAGTAATGGTTTTGGTAGAAATAAATATACTTATGGATACATTTTTTTCCCTTACCGTATGCGAATAAACAAAAAATTATGCAAGATATAATTGAAGGAGATAGTAAAAATAAAAATAGTCCAATAAGTCTAACCATTTTCATTAAATACAATTAATTATACATGAAAATTATCTACAATAAACAAGATCCGTAGATCTGTGAATATGTCCCCATCCAAAAACAAGTGTGAAATAATGCATGAAATGTAAACATACAAAATAGATGGATTACAATTGAAAAAATAAATCCTCGGATCATTTCATTAAACCTCATGAACGAATATAAGAAAAGGGAAAAAATATTGCAAATAAATTAAAAATATTTCCTTTGGATGAAATAATATTATAATTAGACACTAAATGGTTTGGACATATGTTTTTTTTTTTTTAATAAATTTTTTAAATTATTTATTTTTGTATATAATCTTACTCTTACTAGTATCCAAATCTATGTCCTCACATACTCTTTGAATAATTAATATCACCTATTCATTTTGAAACCCTTTATTTAACAAAAAAAATATTATTATTTCCTTGAAGAAAATGTCTCTAGCCTCCACATAGCATTGAATCTCTAAATATTATCACTAAAAATTCTGACTTATCATTCACTATAGTATGTCCAGTGATAGAATTAAATATTTCCACCATATTATCTCAACTACCACATATTTTTGTGTTTGTTCTTTTTCCTTTTATTTTCATCCTAGTCACCATGCATTTGATGCTATTTTTTATTTATTCATTGTCTCCACCTACCATGTCCCATTATTATGTAAAAAAGTTTCCCTTCCTCTTTACCTAATCCTCCAAATGTGATATGCTCCTAATTCAAGTTATAAGTGTAGAAGATGACCCAAATTCATTAAGGAGTGTTGGTTATTATTGAATTGAATCTAATGTTAAATTCACTATTCTAATTTATCAACTCAACTAATATACCACCATGATGGATAATATGAAAACTCTTACTAACTCATCTCATCATCAGTTTTATTATCATCCTGAGTGCCTAGATAACTCCTCCTTGTAGACATGAGGTGTTATATGGAAAGAAAAAGAAACTTTAGTTTTTCAACTAGATGTGAGACTAATTTTTGAATTATTTATCAGATAAAAGCCTTCAGTGTAATAAAGCTTAATGAAATCACTCTTGGTCACAATATCAAATATAAGAAGAATAATATATATTCATATCAAGTGCATATAGTTCATGTGAAAAACAAATGAAAATTCATGAATTGATTAAAAAATGATCTTACAAATGAGGTATTTGTGGAGAATACCACTCATCTATAATTCATAAAATTTTGAAAAGTTTCATGATTGCATGAGGTGAGACAATTTTGTAAATATCCTTATGTAAAGTATACTTAAATGAGTGTGAATGGAACCAAATAGTGAAACCAGTTAGGGAAACAACCTTGTTCACACATAAAAATGGAAATAGATAGGGAAATAGCCATGCTCACACAAACTATATTAGGGTTAAAGCATACTATGGGATAATGGTGATCTATGTAATTAGAATATCAGGATCAAACCATAAGCTAAGAATTTAAGCATGACAAGATGAAGAAAGTGATTATTTAATCAGTGGGGAAGTCAATAACTAAAGGGTATACCCTTATGTTATATATGTCAAGTTTTCATGTTGTTTTTCATGTAAAATATAAATTTAGAATTTACATTCCCCTACCCCACACACCCTACACACTTGCCCCACCTCAACTTACCCTTTACACTATTAATATATAAGGGTGATATAATCATTAGTTGACCCTGATGTGCAAGTTATGCTAGATGAAATGTAATTTAGGCTTCATTATTTTATTTGGTAAATATTTTGTTTTCACTTGTGGAGTGTGTTACCTTTTTAAGTGTATGATTTATGTACCAATATTGGATGAGAATTAAAAAAACCAAGTCCTATTTCCCCCTGGTGATGATCACCAATCAAGCACATATTATCTCCACCAGTGACTCCTCTACCATAAAATTCATAACATATCATAAGCAATGTTTTTTATGCACCTATGTCACATATACTTTGGGAAAGCATTGGTATTCATTTAAAAAATAGTGAAGGTAACAAGATAAACTCCATAACCTCAATGTATCTCCCCCACATCAAAATCATTACATTGTTGATACAAAACACACATCTGATCGACACTTCAGACATTGAGTCTGGTCATAATCATATAGAAACTAGTCAATGAAATATGCTAGCACTACATTGAAGTTGAGGAATGTGTATGGTAAAGGCCAATATACTATATCACATCAAATACTCTGTCATTTACCATCATCATCACATCCCATCTTAATTTGAAATATTTCACCACTTCTAAATTCATTATCACCTTGTTGTAATTTATCTAGGTGTCATGATATTGGTAGATAGATGAACATAAGCTATAAGATAGGCTATGGAACTTGAATGGTTTGTTTGAATCTCATTAGCATTGAAGAGCTTTACAAAATATTTGGTGCTCATTTTAACCACACCAAAATCAATAAGATAAACTGGATAACCTAAATGGATTTCCATCAAATCAAAGCCATTTCATTGTTGATGTGATCTACACATTGGATCTAGACATAGGACATGGAATCTGTCATAATCAAACATAAAATAGCCAATAAAATATTCCACCACTACATTGAAGTGAGGACATGTGTATGATATGAGCATTATGATGCATAATATCACATCAAACACTCTATTGTTTCCCCTAAATGATCATAATTTATAATATATAATTTAGAACGTCAATGACATGTCTCTATATCATAGGCATTGAAGCACTGATTTGACTTGAGTACATAAAAATAGTTAAACAAATCCTAATTTTTGTAGATCATAGTTAATTAGGAAAAAATAAGGTGAAGCATACATCTTTGTACTCAGAATAATCAAACATATGTTGATCTCCTTGCACAATTTTTTTTGGTAGGTTAGCTCAACATGTGTTAAAATATAAGGAAAGACAAGTAATGAACAAACAAGATGACAAGAAGTACCACTCTCGCTACTACCTAGGGATAATAATTGATGTTTCCATGTTAGTTTTAGTGACTTTGATTACTCCAAACATTCAACCATGCGAAAATATGTTAATGATAGGTTAATGTTTAATCAAACTATCATTATTGTGATAGTGTCATGTGCAGTGTTGGACAAAATAATAACATAACAATATAAAACTTTATGTTATGGGCAAAGAGCCAAATGTTATGGTCATTCTAATATAGTATTAAATTATCATTGGTTTGTTATTTATTTCTATTTATATTTATAATTTTTTGCTATTAAAAAAAAATAGATTTATAACTTATTATCAATGTAAAAACCATGATTCCTATGAATCATTATGCCTAGCAGGTATAGTAGGTTTGACTGGTACAAAGTCATTAAACCATACATTTGAGTTCCATTTTCCTATCTAGCCATTAACATGCCAGTAAATAATGCATACATGCCACTTTGAAAATGTTACAACACCAACCTAAAAAGTAGAAAACATCTATTATTTTAGTTCATTGATTCAATTCTTCCATTATAAAAGTCTTAACAACACAATTTTTTAAGCTATTTAAATTTGAAGATTTTAAACATCTAAAATCCATGAGAATTAAATGAAGAGATGCTTTAAAATGACACTATATGTGATCTTAATATTTCTTATTTGATTATAGAAAGACTCAACATTTGATGTGTGTGTAATAATATAATATGTTTATATATCAAATGCTAGTTATTATATAGATATTATATAATATATATTATATTTTTTTAATATTAAACATTAATTATATTATATAATAATTTTATGAATATTGTATAGTATATTATAAATCCGAAGTGGGTTGTACACTTTTATATTCGTCTCTTTATCCTTTTACTCTAGAATTATTTATTTTTAATAATAAAATAAAAGGGGGGACTTTTTAGCAACTAAAATGAAGGGTTTGACATTTGGAATTGTTTATTTTCACTAACCTTCATATTAAATTAATTTTGAATACACATATTGAACTTACATGTCCTTCTCTCACATATATATGATTTCTATAAGTCTGACCTTCCCATTTTACAATATGTCATCCACCACAACTCTATAGTATATGCCAAACATATTCAAAACCATACTACGACCATGTTGAGATCATCATATCAATATTCAAGTAACTTATATGAGTTCACTAGGATCATAAGCGTATGTATTTTAGTCTTATCCAATTCATCTATACTCATCCCCACACCAAGTCATAGTCAATTACTATATTTAAATCTTTCTTATGGGGTGACTCATATGATTTGTATGTTATTTGTGTGATAAATTAAACAAAGAGTCCTATATAAATAGAATCTAGGTCTAAGTGTATTACATACCTATAATTATCAAGGACTCATCATGAAAATATATACATTTTAATAAGTACTACCTTAAAATCTCAAGTCAGATACGAATCACTAAGAGTAGCTCTCAACAAGGTTTGAAGGACTTCAATCCAAGTCAAAGTTTTCAATTTTCTAAGTGCTCAAAATCAGATCACAACTTGAATTCATTAAAAAGAATAATATTACACACATACACGTAGATTTAATTATATATTCAATATATTTATTACGTATGTAATGCTCAACCATTCATCAAGGAGTTGTCAAGGTAATCTCAACCCACCATTCTTCCACTTTTATAAGTCAAATTTTAGTTTTGAAAGTAAATATAGGCTTTTAAAGAGAAGGAGACATGGTCCTGGATATTATGCACATAAGTCTTCATTTATATCACACACAAAGAAGAATTATAAGTAGGCACAATAATTTTTATTAAAAAATAAATACATATTTTCATAGGAAACAATATAAAAAATTATATATATTAACATTCTTTTTTATACTTTTTAAAAAAAAATTATTTGATCCAAACATATCTAAAGAATAAATTCCATATTCAAGCAATTATTGATCCATTTTCCTCATTTTACTATTTTCATTTACCATCATACCTTCACAAAGTAATAACATTCTATCTAAATCCCTTACGTATTTATACTTATAATAAATTATATTCTTCAAATAAAATTATATCTCTTACAACTAAATGTATGTTTATTTATATATTTCATATAACATGAATTAACACTTTTGTATTATCTTATTAAATTCACATTAATCTAAATAACATAAAACAATTATAAATGATAAATATTAGAACTTTGAAACCATTTCTAGATGTCTTGAGTGGCGCTTATTTTTTATATTTAGTAAAATAAATTTCAATCTATAAAAATAATAATAATTAATACAGATCAAAAGATAAAATAATAGTAGACATCTATTATGATATTTATGTAGCACAAATTTGAAAGAATGTTTAGAGACATGGTAACATCAATGCAATGGGGATGGGGAAGCATTGATCTTAGAACAATGGGTTAAATTCAATCGTCTTTAAAAGATAGTCTGACATCACCCTAGGGATATCCTGACTTAAAATCGCTGTTAAAATCTACTTATTTAACACAAAAAAATCTTCCAAATTTGTCCCCATTCAGTCCAAATTTTGTAGTGTGAAAAATAGTTATTTTTAAAATAAAAACACACGTTAACAAGTCACGAGTAATGATTCCATATAAAATAAAGGGAGTTTGCATTATAATAATGTTTTTTTTTAATACAAATATAAGTTTGAATATATATATTTTAATGCTTAATAATATAATGGAAAAAAAAATTTGTATTTATTTTTTGAAAAAAATTAATTTTAAGTAATTTTTTTGAAATTTAAAATGATTAAAAAAAATATTATTCATAAAAAGAAAGATTTATTTGAATTAAGATTAACTCATTTTTCAAGACTGATGTGGAATCCATCCTTAGGTATAATAGGAGGTCCAAGTCTTTTCTTGGTTATTAAAAGAAAAAGGAAAGGAAAACTCACTAAAAAAACTAAAAGGTTATACTTAAAGAAACAAGAAGAAATAAAAGAGTAACGACTATTTTTAATTTATATGGGAACCAACCAATTTTAACTAGTTCAAAACCATTCTAAACTATTAGAAATAGAAGAGCAGATCACCCACAACTAATTGTAATAGAATGAGAAATGAAAAAATATAATGAAACCACAAAATAAAAAAACTAACAGATTCCTAAATGGAACCATAAACCTGCAAAGCTTATTGAAAGAAAAGGCACTTCACCCGAGCTGACAATTAAGGATTTTGATCGGACCCTTAAACATGATAAAAGGAGAATACTATGAGGGTTTCATATACCCCCACTTCCATCCTAGCATAGAAACAAAGTATATCACGCCAAGGGGCTGTGTAGGTTCCTAAAGGGATCTTAGAACCAACCAGAAGCACTCAACAAGATAAAGATCCAATAAAATTCAAAATCTTGGATTTCTAACAAGATCCCCAAGGTAAGAATTAGAAAATGACTTTGATTTCAAAAGACTGGTTCCCACCACTGGTGAGACCTAAGGCTAACATATTCTTGAAGATAAAATATTGTTAGTTGGGTCCAACCAAGCTCTTTAATTGAAAAATCAATAAAAGACATTTACCTAGCATGCGAAACCTCATCATAAACATGAAGAAACTCATAGTCCAGAACATGCTTGAATCTAAATAATCACTTTAGAATCCTGGGATTTTTGTGCAATCTCCAAATTATACCAACACTGAGACTTACTTCCATAATTTTTTTTCCCATAACTGTAAAGTGTCAAGCGTTCCAAATTCTTGGGAGGGGTTAAGTCACTCTCTCTGGTGTTGCGTCCAAATATTTCTTTGACAGAATCATAGCATTCACTAGGACAAAACAGCCAGACTGTTCTCCAATACAGACAAGGACAAAGAAAAATAGATCTAACCCTCTAATCTTAAAACAAGGCAGATCCCCTAAAGGGGTCAGAGCATGAGGTGAAAATGAATCTCCACGAAGCTGGTTGCAGAAGGAGCTCGAACTTAACTTTCATAAAGAAATAAACTGCCCAATAATATCCATACCAGATCTTTGCCAAAGGTCGTACCGTGTTGGCAACAAACTCAGACCTCCCAGCACAATCCAATTATGATACACCTCAGATTCTGAAACCAAAGCCCTTTTTAAGGACATGTCTGCAAACCCTAGAATAAATCGCTCAAGACATGGTCCTTCAGTACCTTGAACCTTAAAAAAAACCGAAGTAAACGACCAACGATTGAGAAACCAACCGCCAAAATTCTCAGGCCAAATTAGGTTAGAAAACACTATGAACCCAACCACAAACAGGATGGAAGCCACCCATACGACTGCATAAAACTCCAACACCAAAATATAGGGTGAACACCCTTTCCCAGCCGGCATCTTCATACAAGAACGGTCCTGAACATACAAAATCAGATGGCACTGCAAAGCTCCAAAATATCTGTCAGAAGCCCCAAATCACAGGCACACCGAACCATTGAGAGGGATACAAACCATTCTTCAAGCAAGCACCAAACAGGGATCAACCAAAATGAGATACATCAACGAGCTACAAAGATCAAACAAGAAAGAAAGATTTGTTTGTAGCGCATATTTTACCAAAAAATAAAAATAGAATTACATACCAAAAAAGATTGTGAATTATTTTTAAAGTTGTTTATTCTATAAAGTGAAGTAGGAAAGCGTACATTAACTTAATAACTATATTATTTTCTTAAATATTAGCACTGATCCTGCTATATATATTATTTACATATAAATTTTCAAAATAGGTGAAAAGCAAAATAATTGGAGTCAAAGTGAAGTAAGATGTATATTCTTTAAAAAAAATTGAAATGAATTATTATACTTCGATGCAATTTATGTATTGATTGACTGTATAGTTTTATACATGAGTTTAAATTAACGAAATTAAATAATGAATATGGATTCATTATTAAGTTCAATCTTAAATTATTAAATTTAAATTCCACCTAATAATGTATATACTATAACTCTTTCACACATATGACATCATTAATGAAAGCCAACTAAATATGAATTATGACACAATTTAAAATATCTAAATAATTTTATTAATTAAATAAATTTGTTAATCCATTAACAATGGATAAACAATTTTATCACATAAATATCTGAATTTCTAAAAGTTTTTATTTATGCCCCATAAAACAAGTGTAAAACATAATGAAATATGTCTTCGATAACGTTTCAAGATTTAAACCTTTGTGCTTCAATCATGATTCAAACTCCTTTATATCATAGATATTAATCAGTTCCTTGGACTCAAAGTAGTGTTGAGGAGATACCTCATGAGATTTGCAAATAAAATGCAACCAATATCAAATCTTCTTAAGTTTTTGTTGATACCTATAAATAAGAAATTATATGAATTTTATTGAATTTTAACTTTTAAATGTTAAGAAATATAATATCTCAATCCCTGAATTAAATTTTATAGATGAATATATGTACTTTTGTAAATAATAATATTCAAATATATAAATTATGTTGAGTTTAATATGATTGCATTATAAATGTAGAATATAAATGCAAAATTACAATTAATCAATAATTATATGCAATCCTATATCTAATCAAATAAATATTTTTGATTATTTAATTTAAAGAAAAACATGTTCATTAAGTAATTTTGGCTTGCACCAGAAATAATTCAAAACAAGTTAAATGTGAATGTGTAGGATTGGTTCGCCCTTCAAATGTCACACACATTCTTCCCCCGTCCCCCCCCCACAAATGTAACAACAATTTACATCAACTCCATGAGATTTGGTAGGAAGCCACATATGCATTATTATTTAAAATACAGCTTATCCTATGATTATTCTTATGAGGTAAGTGACGAGAGCCACATATTTATGATATAATATCAGACGTTAAATTTGACGGTGATCCTTACTTATCAATAGATTTTTTTGTTAGTCTTTATAATATTATCATCTTCTACATGATTTTCATTTCTGATTTTTTATTTTCATATTTTTTACTTTTATATATATATATATATATTACACAAAATGAAAAAATAAAAAATGAAACAAATCCTAACTACTAAAAATATTTTAAAAAATCCCAATACACGATTCACCCCAAAATGGATTCCTTGTTAATTATGTACCACAATGAAATGGTTTAAATTATGGGAACAAATAACTAATTCTTAAATTCCTATCCTTATTAACTCCCTATTAATGAGGTGCCACCAAAAAAAAAATTTAAATTGTAGACATAAATTTAACTAGTACTTAAATTTCTATCCTTATGGAGTCCATGTTAACGAGGTGCCATAATGAAACAATTTAACTTGTATACAAAAATAACTAATACTTAAATTCCTATTATTAATATGGTTCCATGTTTGGACTAGGCCCTAGAGATGTCCTTCCCAAAATACGCTTATAAAAAAAGCATTTACAAATTCTAGACAATACAAACATCAAAATAATATAGACATAAATATAATACCTTGCATACCTACCTATTACATGAAGTCAAATATACTCACCAACCAACATAAAATTTATTTCAAGCATAGAAATAAAAAATAATGGCTTAGATTTACCAAAAAAAAACTTGTAAAAATTGTAAAATCTTAACTAGTGCACTATATTTTTAGATTTGAGACTTTAATGGTCTATTGCATTTGTTGAGTGCTTATGAATAATGTGTATTGATGTTTTTGACCGAATAAAAATATTGTAAATACATTTTGTACCTAGAATCCAAATATTAGGAGTAACCAATCCATAAAAGATGAAAATGATTTCATGAAAACAATCAAAACCATTCAAATTATTTCAAAATAAAACTTAATTACCTCGTGGGAGAACTCAAAACCTTACTATTGCATATGTCAAAACATGCATGAGTTGTAGATACTTTCAATACCCATTATAGGAATTCAAATCTGTTGATTACCATCACACATCTTTAAGTGAAAAAAGTGGGAAAAACATGTTATTGAAATTTAACAAACCCCTAAACAGTCAAAATATATAAAAAAATACACATAATGCAAATACATCGATTACTTATTACACCAATTAAAATATTAGGAATGCCCATTTGAAACCCAGTTTAGAAACACGATGAAAGTAAATTGAATTAGTTCAAATAAAAGCCATAAATTAACTTGGAGGGAAGAATTTCAAACCTAATTTTTAAAAACATGAAAAATAGTACTAATATTGTAAACACTTGGAATAGTAATTATAGTAATTGAAATATTATGATTATCCAAAATTTGTAATCCATTTGAAAAAATATTGAAATCACTACAAATAATAGAAAATAATACCTTAGAGGATAGAACTTACACATATGGAGGAAGGGGGAAGAAGGGTTTCTAGTTCAACCTAGAAATAAAATGATCCTTATCTGTAGATTGAGATAAAAAAATTTGGTGATAGCCCACGCAAACATGCAAAAATGGAAGGTGCCCTCATCTCGAGGTAGATTTGAAGATAAAAGGCCACAACCTCTACATTTTCCTTTCTTTATATAAATAGTCGATGAGATGAGAAACAAAAGAATAAAAATATATAGGATACCCAATAAGCCATATGCATACAAATAAGCAAAAGCCAAATGTGTAAATAAGAACCCTGACTACATATGTCGCACATATTCTCCAAATATGATATCTCACCATGAGGATGTGAGGATGCTTTTCCAATATATTTCTCACTTTGAATACTACGATCCTTTTGCATTTTGACCGCTGTCAATGTTGTTTCCAAATGGTTTGATCATTTTCTCCTCAAGATTCGATTATGGCATTAGCGTCCCATAATAGATCCATAATAGATCCATTAATTTATGCGCTTATACATTGCAGATTGTAGTCTCCAAAATTATTTTCTAATGTGACCCACTCCATGGCTTTCTATAGTGATTCAGCCAGCCTACACGAGTGATAAATGTATTTGGTAGCCTTGGAATGCATTTGGTCATGTGTCATATATGATAAATGCATGAAGTGATTCAAAGTCGACGAGAGGAGGCAACTTGGCACTATGCATAATATTATGTATTAGTATATTAATATTTTAGAATGGTTAAAATTATATTGTGAATGTCAATATGATAGGTGTATAATTTCTCATCCGTCATCTAATACATCTAAAATAATAATGTAATTATATTTTATAAGCAAAAACCTCAAAAATATCTAAATTACTATCAAATTTAATCCCTATTTGGTATGAAAAATAATTGAAAACACTATTAACATGTTGATTATACTATTATACGCAAGTTGTGATTGATGTAATTGGTGGCCTCTTTTTTTAGAGTTTCATAGTGTGGCTACGTATATTAATTATATTTAGACATAATACAAATAAGGATATAAATAATGATATGAGATCCCCATAAATATTATTAAGTGATATGCATTGGGACCTTTGTCAATTGATGTGATTTTCATATGCGATCAACGACCATTTTGGTCCATCTGAATTTTGGTTAATATATAGTGTTGTAATATAAATCCCTATATTCCTAATATTGTTTGTGTGATAGGTAAAAGTCAATATGTGCACAACTTAAGGAGTGGGCATGGGTGAAACAAAGGACAACATATAGGGAATTGTGAATTTGATTAATATGGGTTGATTATAGCCTTCAAATAAATTAATAGGCATTTTATCTTGTATATTTATAATCCACAAGTTATAAAATAATAACTTGAAATATATTGAGGTTAATTAGGTAATTCATAAATATTAATCCATTACAAATAATTATGAATGAAAACATAATGCCATCATACATGTTTAAGTGAACCATATATTAATTTGTTAGAAGTAATTATGATTGTAAACATAATATCGTCATACATATTTAGGTGAACTAAATATTAATACGGTGTTCAATGATATTCTCAAAATTTAAATATGCTCCATTGAAAATATTAATTAAAATAAAATAGAAAATTGTGATTGATTTTTTGACCTACCATTAAAGGGTGCTATAATGATGTTCTTAGATCCAATATATTTTCTGGGCATTGATTCCTGTGAAATACATGGAAAGTCTCACATGGTTTTTGTGAATTAAACATAAAATTAAACACACAATGTAAATAAAATTTTAAAAATAAAAAAATTAAACTTTAATATGTGATGCACCTTAAACCCAAAAACTACAAAAAGAACCATCTAAAAACAAATTAAACTGAGTAAAAGATAAAATCATAAAAATTAAATACATACTAAGTATAAAAATTTCAATAAGATTAATTTAATGATAAGTTTTAATTTTTTTTTACATGGAAGAATCGATACAAAAGAAAGATCCATTGGAAAGGGATATCAAACAAAAAATATACTACTTTTATTCATACAATATATTATAGAAGAATATTCAGATGA
>JARHVA010007436.1:97500-115000 GCA_037957365.1 Torreya grandis
TTTTTTAAATGTTTTCTTTTCAATTGTGGAGTATATTCCCATTTTAAGTGTATGATGTGTGAACCCATATTGGATGACAAATAAACCTAACAAGTCATCTTTCTACCTAGGGATGATCACCAATTGACCACCTATTATCTCAACTAATGACTCCTATAACATGATATTCACATTATATCATGAGTGATGTTATATGCCCTTAACCTTTGGAGTGTCAAAGGATATGTGTGGCTGACTTGTGGCTCACATACCTCTTTTATATTCTTGTTACATTTAGCTATGTTCTTAGTTAGGTTGGCCTATAGAATAACCATGGCTATGTAGACTATATATAAGAAGTAGTGGTTATTCTTTGATCATTATATTAAGTATTTTTCTATTATTTCATTGTTGTGGAGGTTTCCCCCTCAAAGTGCCTCTACTATACTATCCAGTATTCTGATTTATTATTAATTATTACTATGTGATCTATTATATTTTCTTATTCTCTAAAAACATCTAAGTAATCTAATTTTATTATGATGCTTATGCATCCATGAAGCATACACTTTGTGAAAGCATTGGTATTAATTTCAACCACAATGAAGGGAATATGATAAACCCTATTAGCATAAAGTATTTTCCCTACATCAAAATCATTACATTGTTGATACAAACCACATATATAATCCACACTTTAGACGTTGAGTCTAATCATAATGATATAGAAAATAGTCAATAAACTATGCCACCACTACCTTGAATTTAGGGAATGTGTATGATATGGGTTGTATGGTGTACAATATCACATTAAATACTCTATCATTTCCCCTCATCATTACCTCCCAACCAATTTAAAATATTTCATTACTTACAAACTCTCTATCAGCTTGTTGTAATTTATTTAGGTATCATTATATTGGTAGATAGATGAACATAAGCTACAATATAGTATTTAGAACCTCAATGTTTTGTCTACATATCATTGGCACTGAAGAACTTTTAAAACTATTTGGTACTCATTTTAACTTCATTGAAATACACAAGATAAACTCCATATCCTCAATGCATTTTCACCACATCAACATCATTGCATTGTTGATGTGATCTACACATTAGATCCACACATAAGACATGGAGTATTTCATAGTGAAATATAAAATACTCAATAAAATATTTTTCTACTACCCTAAAGTCAATCCATGTGTATGATATGATCATTATGATGTATGATATCACATGAAATACTCTTTGTTTCCCCTAGATGAGCATACATTACACTATAAAATTTGGACCCATAATGTCATGTTTCCATATCATTGGCATTGAAGTACTGATTTAACATGAGTAGATAAAATAGTGAAAAACCCCAAATTTGTGTTGATAATAGTTAATTAGGAACAATTAAGGTGAAGTATACATATTTATGGTCATAATAATAAAACATTTATTGATCTCCTCGCACAAGACCAAATTGGATGCTTACCTCAACATGTGTTCAAATATAAGGAAAGGCAAGCAATGAACAAATAAAATGACAAGCAATATTAATTCTTGATGCCACCTAGGGACAACCATTGATGTTGACATGTTGGTTTTATTAACTTTGATTATTAAAAACATTCTATGATGTGAAAATATGTTAATGTCTAATCAAAGTATCATTATTGTGATAGCGTCATGTTTAGTGTTGGACAACATGACAACATAAGCATATAATAATTTGTTTGATGGAAAAAGAGCCAAGTGTTATGGAAAGTATAATATAATATTAAATTATCTTTGGTTGTATATTTATTTATCTTTATATTTATAATTTTTTAATAATATAATAAAAAGATTTATATCTTATTATTAATGTAAAACCTTCATTCCTATGCATTGTTAGGTCTAGAATGTATGGTAGGTTTGACTGGTGAAAAACCATTCAAATATACAATTTGGTTACCTTTTCCCATATATCCATTAGCATTCCAATAAATACTCCATACATGTCACTTTCAAAATGTTACAACACCAACATGAGAAGAAGAAAACATTTATTATTTTAGTTCATTACTTCAATGATTCCATTATAAAATTATTAACATAATAATTTTTTGATGTTATTTAGGTTTGAAGATTTTAAACATCTAAAATCCATGAGAATTAAATGAAGAGATGATTTAAAATGAAAATATATGAGATCTTACTATTTATTGTTTGATTATAGAAATATTTCACATTTGATGTGTGTGTAACAGTATATTATGTTTATATATTAAATGTTAGTTATTATATAAATATTATATAATATATATTATATTTTTTTAATATTAAAAATTAATTATATTATATATTAATTTTATGAATATTATATAGTAGATTATAAATCCAAAGTTTTTTGTACACTTTTATGTTCATCTCTTTGTCCTTTTACTATAGCATTGTATTTAATTTTAATAATAAAGTAAAAGGGGGGCATTTTTAGAAACTAAAATAAGGTATTAATATTGACAAAAATTCATATTAAATTAATTTGAAATACACATATTGAACTTACATTTCCTTCTCTCACATCTACATGATTTCTATGAGTCTAACCTTCCCATTTTACAATATGTCATCCACCACAATTCTATAGTATATGCCTAATATATTAAAAATTATACTAAGACCATGTCTAGATCATTAGATCCATATTCATTTATATTAGATGAATTCATTAGACTCATCAGCCTATGTGCTTTAATCTTATCCAATTAATCTATACTCATCCCCACACCAAGGGCTAGTAAATTATTGTATTTAAATCATTGATATGGGGTGAGTTGTATGATTTACATGTTATTAGTGTCACAAAGATTAGAAAGAGTCATACATAAATAAAATGTACGTCTCAATTTATTCCATATCAATAATTATTAAGTACTCATCATCAAAATATTTGTACATTAAGGACTACATTAAAATCCCAAATGAGATACAAATCAGTAAGAGTATGTCTTATCTAGGTTTGAAGGACTTTAACCCATGTCAAAGATTCCCATTTTCCAAGTTTTTAAAGATAAATCTCATGTTGCATTCATTAAAATAACTATATTAAACACATACACGTAGATTGGATTCTATTTTTAGTGGATTTAGTATGTATCCACTGCTCAACCATTCATCAAGGAGTTGTTGAGGTAATGCCAACCCACCTTTCTTCCCTTTTTATAAGACAAATTTTAGTTTTGAAAGTAAATATAGGATTTTAAAGAGGATACATGGTCCTAGATATTACGCACATAGGAAGTCATTTGAGAATCTAGCTCAAGCATGAATCCAATAATACTCCAGCCCAAGCATGAATCCAAATAATCATTTTCGAATCCTATGATTTTTGTGCAATATCCAAATTATACCAAAATTAAGACCTTTTTCAATAAAATTATTTTCCATAAATATAAAATGTAAACATTATAAATTCTTAGAGAGGTTAAGTCACTCTCTCTGGCCTTACATCTAAATACTATAGATTAAACCATAGAATTCACTAAGAACGAATAGCTAGATTGTTCTCCAATATTAAAAATAAAAATTGATCCATCTCCCTAATCTTAAAATAAGGTAGATACCATGAAGGGGTAATGCCATGAGTTAAACATGAATCTTCATGAAGCTAGTTACTGAAGGATCTCAAACTTAACTTTCATAAAGAAATAAATCTACCTAAAAATATCCATATCAGATCTTGGCCAAAGGTCAAACTGTCTTGGCAACAAACATAAGCTTCCCAACATAATACACTTGTGATACACCTCATATTATGAAAATAAAGTTATTTTTTAGAATCTCTAGATAAACCTTAGAATAAATCACTCAAGTATGGTCCTTTAGTACCTTGAACCATCAAAACACTAAAGTAGAAGACCTATGATTGAGAAACCAACAACAAAAATGCTTAGGATAATTTAGGTTAGAAAACACCATGAACCCAACCATAAATAAAATGGAATCCACCCATATAATAGCATAAAAATCCAACCCTAGAAAATAGGTTGAACACCATTTTATAGCCAATATCTTCATCCAAGAATGGTCTTCAACAAATCAAATTAGACGGCACTGTGAAGCTCCAAAAGATTAGTCAGAAGCCCTAAAACATGGGCACACCAAACTATTGAGAGGGATACAAAGCCTTCTTCAAACAAGAACCAAATAAGGAACACCAAAAATGAAATTCATCAAGGAACAACAAAGATCAAACAAGAAAGAATGATTTTTTTGTAGTGCATATTTTACCCAAAAAAATTACATTCCGAAAGACATTGTAAATTATTTTCAAATTTGTTTATTACATAATGTGAAGTAGGAAAGTGTACATAGCTTAATAACTATTTTATTTTCTTAAATATTAACACTGATCCTTCTATATCTATTATTTACTATAAATTTTCAAAATAGGTGAAGAGCAAAATACTTGCAGTTAAAGGGAAGAAAGATGTACATTCTTGAGAAAATTGAAATGAATTATTATAATTTAATCCAATCAATGTATCGATTGACTGTATAGTTTCCTTGTATATGCATTGGGGTAAAAGTTACGTAATCATACTATGACATGAAGTTTATAATGTTTAAATGATTTTATAAATTAAATAAATTTGTTATTCGTCATGTATGAATTATACGTGAGTTAACATTATGAAATTAAATAATGAATATGGATTCATTATAATGTTCAATCTCATGTTATTAAATTTAAATTCCACCTAATAATGTATTTACTATAACTCTTTCCCACATATGACATCATGAATAAAATCCACACAAGTATGATTTATGACACAATTTAAAATATCTAAATTATTTTATTGATTAAATAAATCTGTTAATGCACCAAAAATGGATAATCATTTTTATCAATTAAATATTGAAATTTCTAAAAGCCTTTATTTATGCCCCATAAAATAAGTGTACAACATAATGAAATAAATCATCCATAATGTCTCTAGATTTAGACCTTTGTGCTTCAATAACAATTAAGACCCCTTCATATATATATTAGTTTATTGCATTCCATTTAATGTTAAGGAGATATCTCATAAGATTTGCAAATAAAAAACAACTAGGATAAAATCTTTTTAAGTTTTCGTTAAAACATATAAATGAGAAATTATATGAATTGTATTGAATTTTAAATTTAAAGTGTCAAGAAATTTGAAATCTCAATTCTTGAATTAAATTTTACACATGAATATATGTACTTTCATAAATAATAATATTCAAATTCTTTAAAATTATATATAAACTATGTTGAACTTAATATGATTGCAATATAAATGTAGAACATAAATGCTAAATTACAATTAATAATTAATTTTATGTCAATCCAATATCCAATCAAAAATAAATTTGTTATTTTCAATATAGAGAAAAATATGTTAATTAAGTAGTTTTGACTTGTACTAGAAATAAGACAAAATGCAATGTCCCCATTTCTGGTTCATAAGTAAACATGTATTGAAGAGCTTTAGTCAATGTTTCCCCATATACTAAGGGATAAATTTTGAGGAATTTTATTTATTAGTTTATTAAGATTTCTTGAATATTGATTTTGATCATTTGATCATATAAGGTAATTTTATTTAGCTAATAAAATATTATCAAAAAGTGGTTTTTACCACTAAAGCATTTATTAAAGTAGTTTTAACCAACATTGCACTTAAAAGTTTGTATAATAATTGTAAAATGTATTTTAATTAATTGCTTTCCCAATAGTGATTTAATCACTCTTGTAAATTGGGTAAATTAATATATTATTTAGTAAATTATTATCTTAGATTATTTATAATTACTAATTCTATTTTGAGATTTAATTTAATATTATAAATGGTAAAAAGAGTAAATGTCATCTTGGAGGGAAAATAAAAGAAGAAATGATATTTTAAAAAATGTTTAAGTGATTTTAAAAAGGTATTTTGCCTCCAAGAGTGCATCTCCCCAATTTGAAGAATATATATGGACATGAGGGCTTCTATTTTAGATGCACCAAATTTATGTATTGAATCTTCATGTTTAAATAAGGATTGGGATGTGAATGCCCAAGGTGGGATTTGAATTCTTAAGGTTGATGTTTCTGATTGAAGAGTGATTTCACCTAGAAATCACATTGAAGAAATTTCACATTTTATATGATGCTGATTTGAAGAAGTATTTCCAGTTTTTATGCATTTTAGGTCTATTTTTGAAGGCAAGCAAATAAAGACATTTGAATTGAAATGACTCATTAGAATTACGATGTTTGTGAGGGATCTATGGTGGAATAAACCCTTCTATGAGTGTGACATCACACTCCGTAAGGGTGACATCACATTTGGGACTATAATTTCAACTTTCTATTTATATTTAGTCTTAGAAATTTTTTAAATATAGATCATTGGACTGACCACATCATTTTAGTATAACATTTGTGTTGATTGGTTAAGTATTTTTAGATTAATTAATTTTATATGTTTATGTTCTATTTTGCCTATACAAATTCTAAAATTGATGATGTGGAAAAATTAATAGGAGAATTTGATCTCAATATTTATTTAGCAATTACAATGTGAATTTCATAATTTTTATAGTTATAAGTTTAAGGGTAGAAAATTGATTTTTACCAAATCACTGACCGAAGGCAATGATCTAGCATTTCTAGAAATTTATTTAAATATTTGCATTATAATATTCTAACTTTTCCATTTCAGGATAATTGGGATTTGTTTATGTTTTGCATGTTCTTCTTTATCCCTAAAAGGGAAAATTATAGTGGTATCAGAGCACTGATCTAGTGCACCTATGAGATTTTATGTGTGCATGTTTGGATGTAAGCAGATTCAAATTATTTGTCTTATAAAAAAAGAGGAAAGTCCATGGGTGATCAAGGGTTTACTTTATAACAAGTAATATTTTTGTAGGGTTTGATAAAGGACATCTAAAGTGATGTTCAATATACATTGAGTACGTAATTTACTGCCATGGGTCTGATCTATAAACTACACTGATAAACTCAAAGTGAAGTTTTAAGTATGAATATTGAATTTCTCAAACTTAACAAATTCTCAAAATACTCAAAATAACTTGCAAACTACTTGGCAAAAAGATTCTCAATTGTTGAGTTGGATTGGAATTGTCAAAAGACTTGTTACTTCCATTTACCAATTAAACTAGTTTTTGTTTTATATCAAATGTCATAAATTGTCAAATTTTAAAATATTTCATGTGTTTTTGATCAATTAAAAATCAGAATATAGAATTTAAAACATGCAATAAATGACAAATTACCACATGAAATTGATAACGGAGTTCGGCATCTCTTGCCTACATCTCTGGGTCCGCCCAATAGTGAGGACCATTTCTATTAAATTTGTGCAACAAATGGCTTAAAAATTTCTTGAAATGTTACACAACTTCCATCAGGCCTGATCTCTCTCCAAGAATTCCACCTTCATTGATAAACTCAAGCTCGGTCACACAGAATCCTTCCTCAGTCTTCAATCCCCTTCTGGAATGTGCTTAAGTCCCTTCAATCAAACTATTGATATATCCAAATAATAATAATAAACCCTCTTTTAAATTACAAAACATAATTAGAAAGGCTTATTTACTATGTACTAGGTTAGTTAATGGATTAAAATCCATTTGCTACCTTTCTCCAAGCTTCCATCTAGCTCTCAGCCTCTTAAAAATAATTACACAATCCTGAGAAACATACATTAAAATAGAAGTTCATAGCTTGTATATTGTTTATGAAGACGTAGCTCAATCAGTCAAGGCTTATCCTTTTTACTTGATAGGTCCATGGTTCAAGTCTCATCCCATCTTATTTGGTCACTTAGCTTATCATTAGTCCCACATTAGTAAATGGAACGGGTTTCAAGACTTTAAAAAAAGTTGGCACCTTCTTTGAATCTACCAACACCCCCCCTTTTTGTGTGCTCAAGGCGCCAAGTTAGCTTGTACGTTGGTTGATGCACCAACTTAGCATGGGATGTTGGTAGGTGCACCATTCAAGCATATGCACTAATATCCATGCTTTCATGGCTTTGAATTGGAAATATGTTGGATGTGTAGTGGCTAGTTGGTAAATAATAAATTACAAAGAATTACCAAAGGAAAATAATAACAAAGCTTTAAAACATGTAATTTAATCTATACACACTGTCAAAGACAAATATCATCCAAATTTTTAGACTCTCATTGACTGCCATGTATCACCACCTAATTGGACCACTTGGCATGTCCACATTGCACCACTTCACCTTACGACACCACATTTTACCTGTCGTAAGAAAACTTAAATGGCTTATAACTTGAGCATATGGTGTCCATTTTGCAAACTACAGAAAGTGATGGAATGATCTCGACGAGCTCTATGTTATGCAATTGTTTTCATCACAACTTATAATTTTTTTTTGAACTGAAATCCTCCCTAAAAAAGAGGCTTTTGGTCTCTAAAATTCTATGATCTCCTCAAAATTGATAATTGGTTTACTGGATCCATGAAAATAGAACCCAATCATAACAAGAGATATAAACAATTGCATTAAAATGATTCACAATCAAACTAAAAAAATTATTAAATTCAAAAGGCATGAGTAAGTGTATCTACATCTACCAAAGTGATTACAAAACATCAAACTGCCTGCCCAAATGTCACATTCTATAAAGCGGTGAATTGCCAAAAATTGAAACAACTCCCAATGTAATTGCAAGACAAGTTTATAATGCTGACAACATACCATTAATTTTTTAGGCATGTTGAAATTCATTTCCATGAATGGGACTTAAAATGATAATAAAAATGCAAACAACCAAAAGTATATGCTGTCTAACATCTAAACATGCCCATAGGGTCTTACAATGCATCTATACATCCATGTGCCAGAAATAGATACATTCTAAAAATAGAAGTCAAATATGAGACAAGTGTTGTCAGGAATTAAATCAACCCACAACATCACTCTGCTATATCCCCAACTATTTCAAATGAGTTAATGTCTTATCCATTATTAGACTACCCATACAGTATATTCTAGAGATAAAAAACTTAGAGTTATCAAAAAGTGAGAATTAAAAATTTTCATATGGTAAACCTGTCTTGAAATGTTCCCACCAACTCTAATCTACATCTATAAAAGCTTGTTCATTCCCTTAGGTGAATTATTACCATGCTTTGAAAAATGAATGTAGTGATAATCCACTTAACCAATTCTTTCTTCCTAGTGAAATTGATTGTCTTTGCGGATTCATTATCATTTGCATACATTATCAATTTGGGCTTTGCCATATGTAATTGAAAAAATTATTGACTTAACCTCTTAAATGGATTTTCACTTGTAGGTTTTACTTTATCCTGGGTTGCATTGTCAATTACATTATGGATTGAATTAGCTTCATTAACCTTAGTGAGAGGTTTGTAAATCATATTAGTTTTAACATTACTTGAATGTGAAGATGAATGAAGCTTAAAACATCTATCAATCCTATGTCCACTCACTTTACAATGAGTGCAAACATCCTTCTTAGGTGAGGGTCCCCTTTTTCCAATTTCCAAGTTAACATGAGAATGGTCTTTCAAATATGCAATCTGCTTAAACAAAGCTTTTCATTTCCAACAAGTCTTAGCACTATGGTTATTCATCCCACAAAAAGTGCATGGAAATGATTGTATTATCTTCTATACATTATATCCAAACTTCTTAAAAGTATCAATTAGATTAGAAGATTTAGTGTAAGAATCAGGAGGTGGAATCTCAATACCTCTTTTACCTTTACAGTTTTGAACTAGTGGCCTAGAATGTTCGCTATTGGAAGCTCATCTTCCTTTAGCCATGGAAGAAACTTCTCCATCAACCACTTGCACACTAGTATAACACAAACCTGCATGAAGAGGTCTATTCCCAACCTGAATTGGGTTAGTTATACCTTGGCTATCTCTACCAAGTCCTCCTCCATTATAATCCATTTTAAACAACAATTTAGATCATATACCCTTAGTGTATCTTTCAAAATCACCAAAAACAATATTACTAGAATCTGAATCTAAAATGGTAGAAGAAGATGAATATTCTTATGGTGAAAAACTTATAGTGCACTTAGTCATAGTCTCTCCATTTGAAGTAGAAGGCTTTACCTTTTCACACTCACCACATTGAAATCTAATCAAGAGCTCATCCTTGGATTTGAGATCTGATTTTTTCTTTGCCACTTGCAATTGAAGTGAAAATTTTTGGCATCTCAAGATTACATTTTCATCTTTGATGGCCTCAATCTATGACAACTTGCCAATGATTTCCTCAAAACACCTGATTCAACACTGCACACTATAATATAATCAATCTACAAACCAATAATCCAATTATTCTGGAATCAACTATCAACACACAACTAGAAGCAAACCCCGCATTCTAACTACTTTGATACCAACGTGATCCATAAACTACACTGATAAAATCAAAGTGAATTTTTAAGTAAAAATACTAAATTTTTGAAACTTAACAAATTCTTGAAATACTTAAAAGAACTTGCAAAATGTTTGGCAAAAATTTTCTCGATTGTTGAGTTGGATTGGAATTGTCAAAAGACTTGTTACTTCCATTTACCAATTAAACTAGTTTTTGTTTTAAATCAAATGTCATAAATTGTCAATTTTTAAAATATTTCATGTGTTCTTGATTAATTAAAAATTAGAATATAGAAGTTAAAACATGCAATAAATGATAAATTACTACATGAAATTGATAACGGAGTTCGACATCTCTTGCCTACGTCTCCAAGTTTTCCCAATAGTGAGGACTATTTCTATTAAGTTCGTGTGACAAATGGCTTAGAAATTTCTTAAAACATTACACAACTTCCCTTAGGCCTGATCTCTAGCTAATAATTCCACCTTTGGTGATAAACTCAAGCTCAGTCACACGGAATCCTTTCTCAGTCTTCAATCCCCTTCTGAAATGTGCTTAAGTCATTTCAATCAAACTATTGGTATATCCAAATAATAATAATATACCCTCTTTTTAATTACAAAACATAATTATAAAGGCTTACTTACTATGTACCAGGTCAGATAATGGATTAAAATCCATTTGCTAGCTTTCTTCAAGCTTCCATCTAGCTCTCAGCCTCTTAAAAATAATTACATAGTCCTGAGAAACTTACATTAAAATAGAAGTTTGTAGCTTATATATTGTTTATAAACACGCAAATCAAGTGGTCAAGGCTTATCCTTTTTACTTGAAAGGTCCACGATTCAAGTCTCATCGCATCCTATTTGGGTGCTTAGCTTATCATTAGTCCCACATTAGTAAATGGAATGGGTTCAAGACTTTAGGAAAGGTTGGTGCCTTCTTTGAATGTGCCAATGCCCCCCTTTTTGGTGGGTTCAAGGTGCCAACTTAGTATGGGATGTTGGTAGGTGTGCCATTCTAGCATATGCACTAATCTCCATACTTTCACGGCTTTGACTTGGAAATATGTTGGATGTGGTGTAGATAGTTGATAAAAAATAAATTACAAAGAATTACTCAAGGAAAATAATTACAAAGCTTTAAAACATGTAATTTAATCCATACACACTGTCAAAGATAAATATCATCTAAATTTTTAGACTCCCATTGACTGCCATATATCACCACTTGATTGGACCACTTGGCATGTCCACATTGTGCCACGTCATCTTGCGATACCACATTTTACCTGTCACAAGAAAACTTCAATGGCTTATAACTTGAGCATACGGTGTCCATTTTGAAAACTGTGAAAAGCATCAAAAAGCTCTCGATGAGCTCTACACTATGCGATTGTTTTCATCATGATTTGGAATATTTTTCTAAACTAAACTCTATATCAGGGTCATACTAGATTAGGTCTAAGAAAGAAACATCACCCTAAAGGATAAGGAATCTCAACTAGTGGTGATAGGGTTTATATGAACCCCCCTCAAAAATTCTTCAAGGGTGTTTCTTTCATAAAGAACCACTAGTTGAGATTGAGACACTGATGTGTGATTTACTTGATATAAGTTAATAAGAGTATATACCACTAAGATTTGACACACAATAACTCTTGTCATTTTGTGATTATTTTGAGATGAAGGATGGATCAAAGCTAAGAGTAACAATCATTAAGACCTTTAGAAACTTGAAACAAAGGTTGGGTAAGATTTCTCTCCCTATTTTTTATGGTACTAATAGACTTTGATTAAGATCATGGTTGCATAAATTTGGGACCTATATGATCACTCAACCCCATGTTTGAGGATGAGTCTCTAAAGTTTGTCACACTACACTTGGAGGGTATTGATCATGATTGGAGGTTTCATTTCTTGATCATACTAGGAAACGAATCTATTACTACCTTGGAAGAATTAATCAAGAGGGTAATGGAAATATTTGATAGGAGAGATCTAGAGATCCTCTTTTATGAGTTGGCATAACTCAAATAATTCCATGATTTAGTGAGGTATGTGGCTAATTTTTAGAATATTTAAATCATGATACTCGATGTAAGTGAAATAAGGTTGGTTTTTTTTTAAAAAAAAATTTAGGGTTTGATTGATCCTTTGAGAGTTTTGGTAAAATCCTTTAAACCACTTTCCTTGAAAAAATCCATTACTAAAGCATTGGGTCTAGAGTTTTCAACTTATAAGGGAAAAAGTGTTCAATAGGAAAACAAGGGTCAACCACTCGTTCACTACCAAAATTGGATAATATTGAGCATATAAGGTATAATTTAAGTGGGAAGCCAAAAATATAGAGTGGATAACCTAGGAAAGCACCTAGTGAGCAAATAAAGAAGCCATTTTATCCTTATATTCCATCACATAAAGCACTTCCATATATAAACAACATGAAGTATTCAAGAGGTGAGTTTAAGATGTGATGTTTATATTACACTTACAAATATACATCAACTAGAGGCCATCAATGTATGGGCAAAGGACAAGACCATTACATTTAGGTAATTGATGATGATTCATATTTTTAGGTTGTTGATACTAATGTTGATCAAAATGAAAATGTTGTTGATGAACACGTGAATGAGGAGGACATAAAAGAAGTGGGTGGCACACTTTATTCTCTTTTAGGATCTCTTAATTATCATGAATTTAGAGTGGAGGCAATGTCGAGAGGATAAAGAGTGAATACCATGGTTGATATTTGAGCCACTCATAACTTTATTGATCATAACATTTTATATAATATGGCATTAGAAATCATATATTGAAAGACCTTAAATGTGACTATGGTGGATGGTTTCACCATTTCATGTTTCCTAAAGATTCAATAACTTCAACTCATGTTCAAGAAGCGTAAGTTAATTGATAATTTTTATGTTGTTGGCATTGGTGAGATTGATGTTGTGTTGGGTGTTCAAAGTTTGCATTCATTAGGTAAATTCACTCAAAATATAAGACTATATATTTAAAATTATTAAAATAAGGAAACTAAGTGGTCCTTAAGGGTCTAGCTAGTGGTGATCCATAAGAAGTGTCCATGAAGAGGATGGAAAGAGATTTTAGGAGAGGTCAGATTGCATCAACAACAAGCTATATTATCAAAGTAAAATAATAAAAAATAGAATTATAACTCCTTCATGGTGAGTCACAAGTTATTTTAAACAAGCCTATTCATGTTTTTAATAATTTGGCATATGGGATTCCACCGAATAAAAGTTTTGAGGATAACATTGAGCTATAAGTGGATGCCCAACTAATTATTGACACTTCATACCATCATATAAGAGCATTAAAAAAGGAATTGAATGACCAAAAACAAAAGTGGGTATCCAAAGTGAAATCTTATGATCCTGACATTGAATATATGAAAGGTAAAATTAATATGATAATAGATACATTATCAAAGAATCCAATTGTTTATGTGGAAGAGAAGGATCAATGATGTTTGAAATTGCTTGAGGGCAAGTAATTTTGGCAAAGAAAGACTGTAATGTCCCCATTTTTAGTTCACAAGTAAAAAAGTATTGAATACTTTTAGTCTACATTCCCCCATAGTCTAAGGGATAACTTTTTGTAATTTTAATATATTAATTGAGTAAGATTTCCTAAATAGTAATTTTGATCGTCTGACCATTAAAGTTAATTTTATTTAGTTAACATAATATTATTAAAAGGTCGTTTAAGCCACTAAATCATTTTATAAAAGTGGTTGTAGCCACTATTGCGCTTCAGAGTTTGAATAATAATTGGAGAAGGTATTTTTCCTTCTAAAAGTGATTTAATCACTCTTGTAAATTAGGTAAATTAATTATTTATTTATTAAAGTTTAGCCTTACATTAAATTTAATTACTAATTCTATTTCTTCAATTAATTTAATATTATAAGTGGAAAAAAGAGTAAATGCTAGCTTGGATGGAAAATAAAAGAAGAAAAGATATATTTAAAAGTGGTTACGTGATTTTAGTGAGGTCTTTTACCTCCAAGAGTGGGTCACCCCAATTTGAAGACTGTATATAGATATGAGGGATTCTATTTAAGACATGTTAAATTTATATATTGAATCTTCATGCTTTAAGAATGATTGGGATGTGAATGACCAATGTTGTTGTTGTTGATTGAAGAGTGATTTCACCCAAAAATCACATTAAATATATTTTGCTTCTTTTTGGTTGTAGATTTGAAGAATATTTATAGTTTTATAAATTTTTGTTCTATTTTTGAAGTCAAGTGAGTAAATACATCAGATCTATAGTTATTGATTAGATTGAAGAAATTTGTGAGGGCTCTAGAGTAGATCAAACCTTTCTAGGAGTGTGGTGTCACGCTCTCTAAGGGTGATGTCCCCTTTGGGACTATAATTTCCACTTTTTGTGGGTTTTTTTAACTCAAAAAACATTACAATAAAGATCATTAGATTCCTCCTATTTTTTGGGTCATTTTGGTATACCATCTATGTTAATTGGCCGAGTATTTTTTAAGGAATTAAATTTTAAAATTGTATGTTATATTTTCCCTATAAAAATTCTAGTATTGATGATGTGGTAAAACTAATTAGAAAATATGATTTGAATACTCATTTATCACTTCCAAACCAAAATTCATAATTTTTGGATTTATTTTATGGCATAAAATTCATTTTTTACCAAATCATTGACCTAGGGAAGCAATCTAGTCTTTCTGGTAATTTATTTAGATTTTGGATTTTAATATTGTGACTTTTATATTTGAGGGTATGTGGGATTTATGGATTTCATATTCTTTCTTCTTTGTCCCTATAATGGAACACTACATGAAACAAGTCAAATGTGCAATGTGTAGGACCAATTTACCCCTTCCTTGAAGAGTAACACCAATTCTTCATTAAATCAACAAGATTTGGTATGAATCCACATATTCATTATTATTCAAAATCTAGTTTATATTGTGATTATGTTTGTGATTTAATTGGTAAGAGACACATATTTTTGAAGTAGTATTAGAGGTTGAATTTCATGGTCGTCCCTACCCATTAAGAATTAATTTTGTTACAATTTTTAAACTAATATTATCTTGTACATGACATTCATTTCTCTTTTTTGACTTTCATAAATTTTAGATAGATACAAAAATATATCTATTGTTAAAAAATCCAAATGCATTAGATAAAGTGAAAAAAAAACATCAATTGAAATAAAAAATTAAATGAATTTCAACAACTAAAATCATTTAAAAAGATATCCATGGGTTGATGGTGTAGTGTCAATTGAGTATTTTTATGAGTGATAGACCCAAGATTGAATCCCAATCCAGGACTCACCCCCCAATGGATTTTTTTTTACTGAGGTACGACAATGAAATGGTTTAAATCATGGGAACAAATAAATAGTGCTTAAATTCATATCCTTATGGACTCCTTATTAATGAGGTGCCACAAGGAAATATTTCAAATCATTTTCACAAATAACTATTACTTAGATTCCTATCCTTATAGACTACCTATTAATGAAGTACCTCAAAGAAATAATTTGAATTGTATACACAAATAATTAGTTCTTAAATTTCTATCCTTAATATGGTTTCATGTTTGGGCTAGGCTTTGGTGATGTCCTTTCTAAGATAACCTTATTAAGAAATCATTTAAAAACTCTAGCCAATGCAAACATAAAAATACTATAGACATAAATATAATACCTTGAATAACTACCTATTATATGAATTCATATATACTCGCAAACCAACACAATATTTATTTCAAACATAGAAATAAAGAATAACAGTTTAAATTAACAAAAAACTCACATCAATTACAAAAACCTAATTAGTGAAATATATTTTTAGATTTGAGACTTTAATGTTTTATTGTATTTATTGAATGTGTCTAGATAAGGTGCATTCATATTTTTAACTGAGCACAAACATTATAAATACATTTTTCACCCATTAAAATAATATAAATATTTGGAGTATGTAGTATATAAAATATGAAAATTATTTAATGAAAACAATCATAACCATTCAAATCATTTCAAATTAAATCAATAAAATACCTTGAAGGGGAGAACTTAAAACCTATTTGTTACATATATCAAAACATACATGAGTTGTAGATACTTTTAATACCCATTATAGGAATTCAAATTTGTTGACTACCATCACACAACTTTAATTCAAAAAAGAGGGAAGACCCCATACTAAATTTTAACAAAGCCCTAAATAGTGAAAATATTAAAAAATTACATCAAATGAAAATACATCGATTACCCATTACACCAATTAAGATATTAGGAATATCCATTTCAAACCCAGTTAAGAAATAATAATGAGAGGCAATTGAATCACTTAAAATAAAATTCATAAAATCCCTTGCAAGGGATAAATTCAATCATAATTTTTGAAAACATTAGAAATAGTACCGATATTGCAAAAACTTAAAATACTAATTATAGCAACTAAAATATTTTGAGTACCCAAAATTTGTAATCCAATTCAATAAATACAGATGAAATCACTACAAGTAATATACACATTTACCTTATAGGATAGAAATTAAACATATGGAGGAGGGGGAGGTAGGGGTTTCTTGCTCAATTGACAAATAAAATGATCCTTATCCATAGATTGAGATTTTAAAAAATTGATGATAACCCAAGCAAACATGAAAAAATATAAGGCATCCTCATCTTGACCTAGATCTAAAGATTAATGTCCACAAACTTTATGTTTTCTTATTTATATATAAACAATGAATGAGATGAGAAACAAAATAAAAATAATATATAGGATACTTTATAATCCATAACCACACAGAGAAGCATAAGTCAAATTTATTAAAGATAACCCTGACTACATAGGCCACACATATTCCCCAAATTTGATATCACACCTTGAGGATACAAGGCTACTTTTCAAATATATTTATTAGCTTGAATAATACTATCCTTTTAAAGTTGCACCATTTACAATGTCATTGCCATTTGGTTTGATCATTTTCTCCTAATGTTTACATTATGGCATTGGTGGCCCTTAATAGATCCATTAATTTGTGCATTTATGTATTGGAGACCATAGTCTCC
>JARHVA010007436.1:120000-147500 GCA_037957365.1 Torreya grandis
CAACTACTTTTAATTGGTGCAGGAACTAGCCATTTTTAGCATACTAGACTATTAGAGAAAGATGTCCAAGTCTCCCATAACTAATTATGATAGGATATGGAATTGAAGAAATATAATGGATCCATAGAATAAAGAAACTAACAGGTTTCTAAAAGGTACTTTACCTGAGCTTAAAGTTGGTCATTTTAGCTGGACCTCCAAACTTGATAAAAGGTGAATGTTATGAGTGTTTCATAGACCCCCACTTCCATCCTAGGATATAAACAAGATATTGATCCCCAATGTGTTTTTAAGGTTTCTAAAGGGATATTAGAACCAAACATAAGTACTCAACAAGATAAAACTTCAATAAAATTGAAAATATTAGGTTTCTAGCAAGATCCCAAGGTAAGAATTAGAAAATGACTTGATTCCAAAATAGTGGTTCCCACCACTGATGGGACCTAAGGCTAACATATTCTTGAATATAAGATAATGTTATCTTAGTCCAACCAAGCTCTTTTCTTGTAAAATCATTAAAATGCATTTACCTTCCTTATGAAACCCAATCATAAACATTAAAAAACTAATATTCTAGCTCAAGGCTGAATCTAAAATAATCACTTGAGAATCCTAGGATTTTTGTGCAATCTTCAAATTATACAAAAATTGAGACTTAATTCCATAAAACTATTTACTAAAAATAAAATCATCAAACATCCCATATTATTTGAGAGGTTAAGTCACTGTCTTCAGGCTTTCATCTAAATACTATAGATAGAACCATAACATTCACTAAGACCAAACAACTAGACTATTTTCCAATAGAGACAAGGAAAAATAAAAATAGATCTAAAATCCTAATCTTGAAATAAGGTAGATACACTGAAAGGGTTGGACCATGAGGTGAAAATGAATCTCCACAAATTCAGTTGTAGAAATAAATCGAACTTAACTTTCTCAAAGAAATAAATCTACCCAAAAATATATATACTAGATCTTGGCCAAAGGTCAGATCATCTTGGAAACCAACTCAGGCCTCCCAACACTATTTTATTATGATATACCCCAGATTCTGAAACCAAAGTCCTTTTTTAGGACCTCTATATAAACCCTAGAACAAATTTCTCAAGGCATGGTCCTTTAGTACCTAAAACATTCCAAAAACATAAGTAGATGACCTCTGATTTAACAACCAACCACCAAAATTCTCAAGCCAAACCAGGTTAGAAAACATCATTAACACAGCTATAAATAGAATGGAAACCACCCATATGACTGCATAAAACTCCAACACCAGAAAAAAGGGTGAATATCCTTTCCCATCAAACATCTTCATCTAAGAATGGTCCCAAACTAACCAAATCAAATGGAATTGTAAAGATCCAAAAGATACATCAGAAGACCCAAAACATAGGCACACTAAACCATTGAGAGGGATACAAACCCTTTTTCAAAAAAGCACAAAATAAGGAACACACAAAATGATAGACATTAACGAGCAATAAAGATCAAACAAGAATGAAATATTTGTTTGTAGTGTATATTTTACCCAAAAGAATTACATTCTAAAAAAACATTCCAAATAATTTTTAAAATTGTTTATTCCATAAAGTGTAAGAAAGTGTACATAACTTAATAACTATATTATTTTCTTAAATATTATCAATGATCCTTCTATATATATTATTTAATATAAATTTTCAAAATAGGTGAAGATAAAAATAATTGGAGTCAAAAGGAAGAAAGATGTACATTCTTGAGAAAAATGAAATGAATTATTATACTTTAATGCAATCCATGGATTGATTGTATGTATAGTTTCCTCCTATACAAGTCGGCGTAAAAGATATGTAATCATACTATGATATGAATTTTATATTGTTTAATATATTTAGTAAATTAAATAAATTTATAAATCACCATGCATGCATTATACTTGATTTCACACTATGAAATTAAATAATGAATATGGATTCATTATTAGGTTCAATCTCAAGTTATTAAATTTAAATTCCACCCAATAATGTATTTTCTATAACTCTTCCCCACATATGACATGACGAATAAAATACACATAAGTATGAACTATGACATAATTTAAAATATTTAAATTATTTTATCAATTAAATAAATGTGTTAATGCAGCGAAAATGGATAAACAAGTTTATCAATTAAATATTTGAATTTTTAAAAGTCTTTATTTATGCCTCATAAAATAAGTTTATAACACAATGAAATATGTCTTCAATAATGTCTTAATATTTAGAACTTTGTGTTTAAACCATAATTCATACTCCTTCATATCATAGATATTAATTTATTTATTTCGATCTAAGTAGTGTTAAGGAGATATCTCATAAGATTTTTATACAAAATACAACTAGGATAAAATAATTTTAGGTTTTTGTTGAAACACAGGAATGAGAAATTATATTAATTGTAATGAATGTTAAATTTAAAGTGTTTATAAATTTTAAATCTTAGTTCATGAATATAATTTTACACATGAATATATGTACTTCCATAAATAAAAATATTCAATTTTTTTGAAATTATATATATACTATTCTGAATTCAATATGATTGCAATATAAATGTACAACATAAATGAAAAATTAAAATTAATCATGAATTATGTGTCAACCAAATATCTAATCAAATAGATACTTTTTTATTATTTAATATAAAGAAAACATGTTCCTTAAGTAGTTTTGATGTGTACTAGAAATACATTAAAATGTAATTTCCCCATTTTTGGTTCACAAGTAAATAGGTATTGAAGACCTTTAGTCTACTTTTCCCCATAGAGTAAGGGATAAATTTTGTGGATTTTATTTTATTAATTGATTAAGATTGTCCAAATAGTTATTTTGATCATTTGACCATATAATGCAATTTTAGTTAGTTAATAGAATATTATTTAAAACTAGGTTTCAACACTAACGCATTTTATAAAAGTGGTTTTAAATAATATTGCACTTAAGAGTTTGAATAATAATTGGAGAGAGTATTTTAATTAATTGTTTTCCTAAATGTGATTTAATCACTCTTGTAAATTGGGTAAATTAATTATTTATTTATTAAATTATTGTGTTAGACTAATTTTAATTACTAATTTTATTTTTGTAAATAATTTAATATTATAAGTGGTAAAAAGATTAAATTTCACCTTGTGGGGAAAATAAATTAATAAAAAATATTTTGAAAACTGGTTAAGTGACTTTAGAAAGGTATTTTGCCTCTAAGAGTGGGTCTCCCCACTTTTAAGACTATATATGGACATGAGGGATTCTATTTTAGACATGCTAAATTTATATATTGAATTTTCATGCTTGAAGAAGGATTGGTATGTGAATGCCCCAGGTTGTTGTTGCTGATTGAATAGTGATTTAACCCATAAATCAAATTGAAGACATTCTTATTTTTTTGTTTTTCTAATTCTAACAACTATTTCTAGTTTTTCTACATTTTAGATCTAATTTTTAACGAAACTAAGCAAATAAATCATATCTAAAGTGATTGGTTAGATTGAAGACATTTGTGAGGGCTCTAGGTTGGAGTGAACCCTTCTAAGAGTGTGACATCACAATCCCTAAGGGTGACACCAAATTTAGGACCATAATTTATACTTTTCATATACATTTAGTGCTCAAAACATTTTTTTATAAATATCATTTGATTCATAATATTTTTGTGGTAATTTTTGTATATCATTTATGTCATTTGGATGAGTATTTTTGGAGTAATTAAATATATAAGTTTCTACTATATGTGGCCCATATAAATTCTAAAATTGATGATGTGATAAAACTACTCATAGAATTTGATCTGAATATCATTTAACACTTGCAAACGAAAATTCATAATTTTTGGAGTTATTTAAGGACATTTTTTTTTTCTACCAATTTACTAACATAGGACAATGATCTATTCTTTATAGTAATTTATTCAAATGTTGGAATTTTAATATCATGTCTTTTACATTTTAAGATGAGTTGGATTTGTGTATTTAATATACTTTCTTATTTGTCCCTAAAAGGGAACATTATAGTGGCATCAAAGAATCGATCTAGTGGACCTATGAGATCTTATGCGCACAAATTTTGATACAAGTAGATAAAATGATTTTTTATATAATAGAAGAGGAAAAGTCATGGTTGATCAAGGTATTACTTCAGAACAAGTAAAATTATTGTAGTGTTTGATTAAGGAGAGCCAAAGTAATCTTCAATATACATGTAGTACATAATTTTCAGCCATGTTAGAGACTACATTATATCCAAACAAGAATCATCACCCCAAGGGAGAAGGAAGATAAAATATCAGTGAGAGGCTTTATATCAACACCCACCAAGATTTCTTCAGTGGCACATTTTTTAGAAATAACCATTAGTTGAGATTGAGACACCGATGTGTGATTCACTTGATACATGTCAATAAGAGTGTGCATTCCTAATACTTGACACATAAAAACTCTTGTCATTTTATCATTATTTTTATATTAAGGATGAATCAAATCCAATTGTATTAAGCATGCAACCTCGTAAAAATTTACAAGAAAGGTTGGGTAAGATTTCTCTTCATATTTTTTATGGTACTAATAAAATTTGAATGAGAACATGGTTGTAAAAATTAGAGACCTATTTATCAAAAAACCCTATTTTTGAGGATAAGGATCTCAAGTTTGGCACAATACACTTCGATGGTAATGATCATGAGTGGTGGTTTCATAGATTCATCACACAAGGCCACGAATTTATTACTACCTTGGAAGAATTGAACAAGAAGGTAATGGTAAGATTTGATATGTGAGATCCATAGATCCAGTTTCATGACTTAGCACAACTCAAACAAAGCCCTAACATAGAGAGGTATGTGGCTAATTTTTAGAAAATTTTAATCATGTTACTAAATGTAAGTGAAATAAGGTTGGCTGTTTTATTTATTTGTAGGTTTGATTGAGCGTTCAAGAGGTTTAGTAAAATATTTTAAACCACTTTGCTTGAAAAATTACATTACTAAAGCATTAGATCTAGATTTTTCAACTTACATGGGAAATATGTGTCCAATAGGACAACAAGGGTCAGCCACACATTCACTACCAAAAGTGGAGAATACTAAGCATTCATGGTCTGATTTTAGTCAAAATCTAAAGCACCAAGTCGGTGGCCTAGGGTAGCACCTAGGGAGCCATCAAATAATCCTTTTTAGCCTTATGTTCCACCACATAAATTAATTTCATATATAAATAACATGAGGTATTCAAGAGATGAGTTGAGGATGTAAGGTTTTTACTACACTTGCAAACATCCCTCGACTAGAGGCCATCAATACATGCACAAAGGATAAGTCCATTACAATGAGGTAATTAATGATGATTCATATTTTGAGGTTGTTGATACTAATGTTGAGAAAACTTAAAAATTGTTAATGATCATGTGCATGAGGAGTAAATAAAAAAAGTGGGAAAAATACTTGCTTCTCTTTCAGGAGCTCCCAAATATCATGCATTCAGACTAGAGAGCACATTAAGAATACAAAGAGTGGCTACCAAGTTTCATAGTGAATCAAATCATAACTTCATTGATGATAACTTGGTAATGAATATGGGATTGGAAATCATGGATTTTAAGGGATTCAATGTGACTATGGTGGATAGTTTGATCATTCCATGTTTACTAAAGATTCATAGCTTCAAATCACTTTCAAGAAGTAAATGTAATTGATGATTCTTATGTTATTGGCATTGGTGAGAGTTATGTTGTGTTGGGTGTTTAATGGTTACATTCATTAGGTTAATTCACCCAAAATTATAAAAATATGGACATAAAATTATTCAAAGAATAAAATGAAGTGGTCCTCAAGTGTTTGAATAATGGTAATCCATAAGAAGTGCCCATGAAGAGGATGGAAATGTATTATAGGAGAGTCCAAATTTCATGGGTGACAAGCTACCTTAGCATAGTAAAATGAAAAAATAAGAGCAACATCCCCCTCATGGTGAGTTATAAGCTATTTTAGACAAGCATATTCATGGTTTTAATAATTTATTTTATGGTATGACACCAAATAAAAGTTTTGAGAATAAAATTATTCTATAAGTAGGTGCCAAACTGATCATTATCACTGCATACCATCATCTAAGAGCATTAAAAAAGGAAATAAATAACTGACAATAAAAGTGGGTATGCAAAGTTGAAACCTAGGAGTTTGACATTGAATATGTGAAAGGTAAACATAATGAGTTAACAGAAGAATTATCAAGGAATCCAAATGGTTATGTAGAAGATAAGGATCAACCATGTTTGGAATTGATTTAGGGAAAGAAATTTTGGGAAGGGAGGAATGAAATGTCCCTATTTATGGTTCACAACTAAATACGTATTGAAGAACTTTAGTCCACTTCTCCCCATAGACTAACGGATAAATTTTGAGGATTTTATTTTATTAATTGATTAAGATTGTTTGAAAAATAATTTTGATCATTTGACCATATAAGGCAATTTTATTTAGTTAATAAAATATTATTAAAAGTTGGTTTTAACACTAAAGCATTTTATAAAAGTGGTTTTAACCACTATTGCACTTGAGAGTTTGAATAATAATTGGATGATGTATTTTAATTAATTTTTTTCCAAAAATAATTTAATCACTCTTTTAAATTACGTAAATTAATTATTTATTTATTAAATTATTTCTTTAGAGTAACTTAAGTTATTAGTTATATTTTGGCAATTAATTTAATATTATAAGTGGGAAAAATATTAAATGTTATCTTTGAGGTTAAAATATATATATATATATATATATATATATATATATATATATATATATATATATATATATATATATATATATATATATATATATATATATATATATATATATATTTCAAAGTGGTTAAGTGATTTTAAAAAGGTATTTTTCTTTCAAGAGTAGGTTGCTCAACATTGAAGACTATATATGGACGTGAGGCCTTATATTTAAGACATGATGAATATATATATTGAATATTCATGTTTGAAGAAGGATTGGGATGTGAATGCCAAAAGTGGGATATGAATGCCCAGGTTTTCTTTTGTTGATTAAAGAGTGATTTCACCTAGAAATCATGTTGAAGACATTCTAATTTTTATAAGTTGCTTATTTGAAGAAGTATTTCTAGTTTCTTTGCATTTTAGGTCTATTGTTGAAGGAAAGTAAGCAAAGTCATCACATCTGTAGTGATTAGTTAGATTGAAGACATTTGTGAGGGCTCTAGTGTGGAGTGAACCATTCTAGGAGTGTGGTGTCACACTCCCTAAAGCTGACATTACCTTTGGGACTGCAATTTCCTCTTTTTGTGGACATTTTATGCTCAAAAAAATATTAAAAAAATATAATTGTATTCTTCCTATTTTTTTAGTTGGTTTTGTATATCATTTGTGGTGATTAGCTGATTATTTTTGGAGCAAATAATTTTATAACTTTCTGAAGTATTTTTCCAAAAAAAAATCTTGAATTGATGATGTGGAAAAACTAGTTGGAGAGTATGATTTGAATCTTTATTTATCAATTTCAAACCAAATTTCATATTCTTTTGAGTTATTTAATGGCATATAAACTATTTTTTACCAAAACACTTTCCTATGGCAAAAATCTAGTCTGTCTAGCAATTTACTCATATTTTGGAATTTTAGTATTGTGATTTTTTTTGAAGATAAGTGGGATTTATGGATTTTATATACTTTATTCTTTGGGCATATAAGGGAACATTACAAAAAATAAGTCCAATGTGGAACGCGTATGACCAATTTACCCCTTCTTTCAACTGTCAACCCAATTCCTCATTAACTCCATGAGATTTGGTATGAAGGCACATAGGGATTATTATTCAAAATCTAGTTTGTCCTATGATTACGTCCATGAGGTAAGTGGAAAGAGCCACATATTTGTGATTTAGTATCATGTGTTAAATTTTATGTTCAACCCTACCCATCAAGAATTTTTTCTATTACATTTTTAAAACTAATGTCACCTTGTACATGATGTTCATTTCTCATTTTTTAGTTCTAAATTTTATGGATAGATACAAAAATATATCTATTGTTAAACAGTCTAATAATATTAAAAAAAGTGAAAAAATAAACACACATTAAAATAAGAAATGAAACAAATCCCAAATACTAAAACCATTTAAAAAGTTATCCATGAGTTGATGGTGTAGTGGTAATTGAGTATTTTAATGAATGAGAGACCAAGTTCAAATCCCAATCAACAACTCACCCTCCAATGGATTCCTTGTTAATGAGGTACTATAATTAAATAGTTTAAATCATGGGAAGAAATAACTAATGCTTAAATTCCTATCCTTATATAATCCCGATTAATGAGGTGCCACAATAAAGTAGTTTAAATTATGGGCACAATTAACTAGTACTTCAATTCATATCCTTATGGACTCCCTATTAATAAGGTGCCACAATGAAACAATTTAAATTGTATACAAAAATAACTAATGCTTAAATTCTTATCCTTAATATGGTTCCATGTTTAGGATGGGCCTTGGTGATGTCCTTCCCAAGATACCCTTATAAAAAATCATTTTCAAATTCTAGCCTATGCAAACATCAAAATAATATAGACATAAATATAATACATTGAATATGTACCTATTACATGAATACAAATATACTCACTAACCAACATAAAATTTATTTAAAGCATAGAAACAATGAATAATGGATTAAATTTGAAAAAATGTCAAAATAATTACAAAACCCTAATTAGTGCAATAAGTTTTAAGATTTGAGACTTTAATGGTCTATCATATTTGTTGCACGCTTTTGGATAAGGTGAATTGATGTTTTCAACCAAGAACTAATATTGTAAATAAATTTTATACACATTATAAGAATCCAAATTATAGGAGTAACCAATCCACAAAAGATGAAAATGATTTCATGAAAACAATCAAAACCCTTCAAATCATTTCAAATGAAGATGTGAGTTTGCTTCTCAAAAATATTTTTTAGTTTAAATACTACTTATTAAATAAGACTACGTTGACTCTGGGCTATCTATCCTTTTGTAGTTACACCACTACCACTGTTGTTTCCAGTTGGTTTGATCATTTTCTCCTCAAGTTTCCATTATGGCATTGGAGGCCCACAACTGATCTATACATTTTTGCCCTTATGAATTACATACTATAGTATAAAAAAATATTTCATAATGTGATCCACTTTGTGATTCTCTATAATGATTCACCTAGCCTTTGAATATAAACACACAAGTGATTGATCTATTTGGTAGATTTAGAATGCATTTGGTCATACATCATTAATGATAAATGCATGAACTGATTTGAATTTGATGAAAGTTGGCAACATGGCACTAGGCAGAGTATTATCATATTAATATTTTTAATTTTAATATTTTAAAATGGTCAAATTTATATTGTGAATGTTAATATGACAGTGTGTATAATTTTCCATACATCCTCTAATATGTTTATAAATATAATACGACTGTGTTTTGTGGGTAAAAACCTTAAAAATATCTAAATGACTATCAAATTTAACACGTGTGGTATGATAAATAATTAGAGACGTGATTATCATGTCGATTAGACTGTTGTACCGAAGTTGTGAGTGATGTGACTAGTAGCCTATTTTTTTAGATTTTCATAGTGTGGCTATGTGTATTAGTTATATTTAGACGTAATATGAATAAGGGTATAAATCATGATACAACATAGCCATCAATATTATTAAGTAATATGTGTTGAGACCTTTGTCAATTGATGTGACTTTCATATGTGATCAACTATCATTTTGGTCTATCTGACTTGTGGTGCTATTATGTGATTGAATATATTCATATATGTATTTAAAGGTTCATTTCATTATATTAAAAATAAATAAGGTTAATAGTTTAAATATACTAATTAATTAGCGACCTTTAATCAATAAGGATTTTTTATTTTCAGTATAAATCCTTCGTAGTCCTAATTTTTCTTGTGTGCTAGGTAGAAGTGAATATGTACACAACCTAAGGAGTGGGCATGGGTGATACAAAGGACACCACATAGGGTATTGTGAATTTGATTATTGTGGATCGATTTTAAGATTGAAATAACATAGTAGGCATTTTGTTTTGTATATTCATAACTCACATGTTCCAAAATAATAGCTTGAGATATAATGAAGTTAAATAAATGACCCATCGATATTAATCTATTAAAATTAATAATGAATGAAAACATAATTTACAAAACTAATAATGAATGAAAACATAATGTCATTGTACATGTTAAGATGAAATATATATTAATATGATGTTTAACAATATTCTCCAACATTAAATATGCACCATTAAAAATATTAATTAAAATAAAAAGGAAAATTATAATTGATTTTTTAAGCTACCACTAAAAGGGTGCTATAGTGAAATTCTTGGATTCAATATATTTTTTTTAGACATTGACTCTGTGTGAAATATAGAAAAAATTGCACGGTGTTTTTTTTGGGGATTAGTCATAAAAACAAACACACAATGTAAATAAAATTTAAAAAAAAAGAAAAAATTAAACTTCAAGATGTGATGAACCTTAGAGCTCCGAAACTGCAAAAAGAACCCTCTAAAAAGTTATTAAGCTAGGTAAAAGATAACATCTGAAAAATAATATATGTTAAGTACAGAAATTACAATAAAATTAATTTAAAGATAAGTTTTAATGTTTTTTTTACATTCACGAATCGATACTAAAGAAGGATCCATAGGAAAGGGATAACAAATGAAAAATATAATAGTTTTATTCATACAATATATTATAGAAGAATATTCAGATGAAATATAAACAGAACGGCGCTTTCCAATATTAAAATATAAATAGAGGTACACATTTAAAAATAAATAACTACTAAAAATGGACATTGCAGTCACGCAGTCGACATTCCTGGCATGCTGCTAATTGCCAAAGTTGTTACTAGTCAAGGACACTCAACTGAAGCGACTGCTAGTGGATATGAATAAGTGTTGGCATACTGGAAGAATATGGAGCCACCTGCCTTTAAAGGTTCGCCATCGTTTACCAAACAGTCGTCATATTTCAAGCGCTTGAATATTTTGGGATCTACCATTAGGGCTGAGCTGAACCATCCGCAGGTGAGGTGGATTCCTCCTATTGGACAGCCCTTCTCCCACACATTCAGAACTTGTGCAGTGTATGTGGATATGCCGTTGGGCATCGGAGCGGTGGGTCCTTGATACACTTGTATGTCTTCTTTCGAGCAGGCTTCTCCTATTCACTCAGGTACAGCTGCACATATAAGCAAAGCCAAACATTTTCGAGTCTACTATATGCCTATTTGTAAATAAGGTAACTCCACCTACCGACATCCAAGAGAACTGCGATGTATATGGCTTGATTTCATATTGTCACTTGTCAGATTCGATGCTCCAACCGAATGTGATTTTTTATTTGTTGAAGAACCTACATATATTTATATAAGATATTACAAATACATAACTGTGCAAACTTCAACTGTTTGATGATAATATAGACTAAAAACTTCCCAAAAACTCAGCAAAATCTTAAATTACAAACGCGATGCTGGCAAAAGAACTCTTTCGGACCTGAGAGATAGTTGAAGAACGTCCATACCGGAAAAAAGGCTGAGGCACTGATGAAGAAAATTCTGCAACGACTTGTAAATGCTGAAAACATCCCCATTCTGGCTATCCACAATAGGTGAATATTTTCGATGTAAAGTATGGGTTGCAATTCTGAAGCAATATAGCCAAACGTTAATATTGTGGCTATCGACAATAGGTGATTTTACTTTCCATCGGCTATCCCCACAATGTTAAATATGTTCGGTGATTCAATTACATACAATGTTTGATAATGCATTTTTATTTATAAACAAATTGAATTTAAATTATGAGTATATTGATGTTTAAACCGACATCAAAAAAATTGAAAATTAAAAAGGCTGGAAAAAGAAGCAAGGGAGCTCTAATTAGAATGGGCCATTAATCATTAGACCGAAGAGCATCATACGAAAAGGACCCAAGAGCATCATTAATACATGTAATAGAGAGCTCGAGACCGAAGGGAAACAAAACACATAAGAAGATGACAATCGTAAAAGAAGGGTGTAGAAGAAAGGAGCACATTTAGTTTGAATTGAAAAATACATAAATATATTAAAATGTAATAATTCGATAATAAAATATGTAATTTAAAATACACTTCAGAATAGTCAAATTGAAATTATCAGTATGATATTGGAGCTCTGGTCATGTCCAACCTCGATCAGGGGTTTTCCCCCATACATCTGATACCATTATCATATATTCAGGTCTGCGGAATACTCTTAGCTGTATTTGCTGTCTTTGTTTATTGGCCTTCCATCGTTTGAGCGGTTATTTCCTTATTAAATAGGCTTTTCAAGAGCTTGCATCATTTGATGTAACTCACCTAGAAGAAGCAACCATGGTGTTAAAGCGAGTATGTAAGTTTGTATTCAAAGTATATAACATGGTAATGTATTTATTTTTTTAGATTTTCCTATTTTTGGTACTGTTTGTTAGTGGATGGAAACTCACATCTTTATTGGTTTTCTGTTGGTCATACCCTAGTGGTTGGCCAAATCTATAATTCAAAGATAGGTTCAAACTGATTGGTCATATCATGGAGTTAACTTGGTAGGAATTCAAACCCTGACTAATGGCTGTCTCTTCAGGTATGAGAACCTAGAACATTGTGCCGCCATCTACAAACATGGCCTAGTTGATGTGTGAAGATCTTGCTAGTCTTCTCACTATGCACCTAGGACTTTGCCATTTCAGACAAAGTAAAGATCAAATTCCGTATGTGGATATAATTCCCTTGCTTACTCATGCCTTCTTGACCCTTCCTCGAACAAACGGGGTAAACCCATAGGATAGTTTGTCTATTTTGAGACAGACTAGTTCTTTGTCGTTTGTCCCCAATATCTAGTTTGTGTGCAAGTGGACCTTTCTCAAGACCTCTAAGAAAATATGGACATTTAGATAGGTAGACAAAATTTTGCTCAGAGGGTGTTATACATCAACCTTCCTAATACCTACTTTTGTCTCTAGGCTTCAAACACCATGATTAAAGACTACCGTCTAGTCGCTAACTCGAACCCACACTAATTACCTATTTGAAAAATATGACTCATAGATGAGGAGACATATGTTTTTGGATGTATCATAGCTGTGATTGGACTATTATATGTATGAAATGCATTAGTTATGTGTTTTGTCATTTTTTTGGATAAAATGAACTGGATTAATAAATCTAGGTGTTGGGGCAAATTCATGTAACTAAGTTTGCCCCAAAAAGTGATAAAAAAATATAAGAAAAGGATGATAAATGATAATGGACAAAAAGTTAAAAATATGGTGAAGAGCATTTATTAGAGTTGGAGAAGAAATCATCATTCTCGCTTTACTGTATCAACCAAACCAATGTAATTTACAATAGGGGTTAATTTTTAGTAGTTGACATAGATACAATAAATGTTGGATGATGCCATTTGACATGGCCAAAGTAGTAGAAAAATATTTAGTTTTACTGATATCGTGGGGTATGCCCAAGGGTGATAGGAATTAATATTGGTCATTTTAGTGGAGCGAGTGGCAAATATAGTAGAGATGAGGCAAGTATGGATGATATAATATTGTATGGTCAATGTAATGGAACTAAAATATGGTTGATGCCATAATAATTGGCTGATACATTATAAAAATAGCCATCTTTGATATAGTATGATGTGTGGCCAATATAAAAAAAGGGGAAAAATATGGAAATTTTATGTTTTGTAATAAATTTAACCATTTCTATTACGTTTTTGGATCAAAATATAATTTTGATTTGTATTTTGATATTTTACAAAGATGATGATGATTGTGGAGGTTATTTAGATGTGATATGATATCATATGTGCTGGAGAGACTATCGATATTCTATCATGCATAACTCACCACAATTGGTTTCGTAGGCATTACAAAGATCTATAAGGTGCCTCTTACTGTAGATATTATCACAATGTTCCTTAGTTGATAGGAGAGACTTAGTAACATGATTAGATGGGTGTTAAATGAATACACTTTGGTGGCACCTACCACCTTGGAGGATGTTTGTTCAATTTTTAGGCTACCAATTGTGGGCATACCAATGATATCAAATACCCTAGATATTATAGATGAGATTTGAGCACTTGTTGAGACGGATATTGAGTCACACATGTATGAAAAGTGTGTCACCGACAAACAACTCTTTGAGGTATACATTTTTGACATTATGAACTTCAAGAAGGCCTTGATTGGACTTATGATGATCCATGTGTTTTTTCATTAGTGTGATGGGCTCATTTCATTATACATGACTACCTTGTGTTCCTCAATGATATATCATGGCACACTATTTTATTTAGGATCAGTCATTTTGATATAGTTGTTGCATAATTTCTACGACATATTAGCTAGTGTCAAATATACCATGGGATGAATTATGTTTTTCTTAATTAAATTTATGAGATGTTCCAAATAAATAGACATGTTATGCTAGCTCATACTATATATGACACTCTCCTATCAATGACAAGTCGAGTGCATTAATATGTTTTTCAAGTTATCTGACACACGCTTGTATTGGAGATGATTTGGTAGGATAATGTTATAGATGATGTACATGGGTATTATAGCTATATGGAAGACATGACCAACCACATTATTCAAATAAGGATGTACGTGGATCACATGGAATTACACTTACTGGGTGGAAAATGGTTGATCATTTATTATTCCCCCTAAATATTTATCTTATTCAAATTTAATAAATTATCTTTTTTAAAAGAGAAACTTTAAGAAATGACAATCAGTATGATTTCCAATACTTTAAATGAATTATACGTTATTTTCATTTACTCATAGAATTTAGTATGTCATATGTGATCCTAATAAAAGTGATATAACATAACTTAAACTTAAAAATTCAATGTTACCACTATGAAATATCAAACTATCAAGATTTATCCTTTTCTTTTAATTATTAAAATTGAAATAGGAGACAAAATACATGTACAACAACACCATATTGTTATCTTTCTCATTAATTAATCTATATAAAATTCCAAAAATATACTAAATGAGGACTATTATGTTTAGCTCAACCACCCTCACAATAAGTGCACATTATTTTTAATGGGGTAATGAGTAATACTTTGAATGTTACTCTAAGTTACTCACTAGATAATCCATTGAATATTATCCCAATATTTTTTTCTTTGATGATACCAAATTGTATGGTCTAGTATCTATTATTATTCAACTATATCCCATGAGCTAAAAGGGGAGGGATCAGAAAAGGTTATAATCAAGTAACAAAAATAGGCTCATGATGAAAATAACCAAGTGAAATACAAGATTAATTAATAAATAATTATCAAACCAACCAAGATATATATTCTTAAATGGAATGAATCCATAATAGAACATTCAAAGGTTGGAATAATTTTACACTAGAATGGGGTCCCCAAACCCACAACTATCAAAGATTCATATGTTGTGAAATGGGAAGTAATCATGTTCTTAATTAAAAAATAAGATTTTGTAGAGTAGATTAAAAAATCCTATAGGTATTTAAAAACCTATTAAGCACAATTCCTAAAACTTTAACCACATCCCTTATCACCTCGACAGATGCCTTTAACTACATATAAATGTAGTAATGGTTTTGGTAAAAATAAATATACTTGCAGATACATTTTTTTTTCTTATTCTAGTCCACATAAATAAACAAAAAAATATATAATAAATAATTGTAGGAAAAAATAAAAATAAAAATAGTTCAAAAATTATAACCACATTCATTAAAATACAAGTAATTATACATGAAAAAATTCCATTGTAAACAAGTTCCACATATCCTTTAATATATCCACATCCAACAATTGGCAAACAATGCATGAAATGTAAACATACAAAATAGAGGAATTAAAATTGAAAAAATAGTTCCTCAAATAATTGCATAAAACCTCATCCATGAATATAAGAAAAGGGAAAATAGATGGCAAAGAAATAAAATATATTACTTTACGATGAAAAAATATTTTAATTAGTCACTATATGGTATAGACATATGTTTTTTTGGCAATTATTTATTTTTGTATATGATCTTACTCTTACTAATATTTAAATCAAAGTCCTCACATACTATTTTAATAATTAACATGAATTAATCACTTTGAAACCATTTATTTAAAAAAAAAAATTACTGTTTCCTTGAAGACAATGTCTCTAGCCTCTACATAACATTGAATCTCTAGATATTGTCATTACAAATTATGACTTGTTATTCACTCCAGTATGTCCAATGATGAAAGGAAATATTTCCACCATAAAGTTTCAACCAAAACATATTTTGGTATCTTTTCTTTTTCCATTTATTTTCAGCTTGGTCACCTTGCATTTGATGCTATTTTGTTTTATTTATTCATTGTCTCCACCTACCATGTCCCATTAACATGTGAAAAATTTTACCTTCCTTTTAACCTAATCTTATAAATGTGATATATTCCTCATTTAACTTATAATTTTAGAGGATGACCCAAATTTATTAAGGAGTGTTTTTTTTTTATAAAAATTTAATTCAATGTCATTTTATAATCATTGTTTGTACTTTATTAGCTCGACTAAAATATCACTATGATGGACAATGTTGAAAAATTTTAACCTTGAGTCAAAATTGGTCAACCCCTCTAAGTTTAAATTTTCATAAGGTTATACATACTTATATTTGGTGTTCTCATGGTCTTAAAAAAATTTAAATAATTTCATATGGTCATATTTGTCCTTATCTAGCATTGTCTAAAGTTTGATCTCATGTGTACTTATATAGTCCTAGGGTCATTTACAAGGTCTTGGCATTTTAAATAGTGCTTAAAGGATTAATATATTTATAATCATTATAAAATGTGTTTTCAAGCTGAAAATATCAAGTATTCACATCTCATCATGTTCTTATATACTAAAATGACATTTTAGTCAACTTTTTGCCTATTTGGAGGAGTTTTACATACCAATTTCCAAATAATTTTTGTAAATAAGGTTAATAAACATATATTATGTCATATAATGTTTAGTGATGGTAAAAAGATGACAAAAGTGTAGGTTCAATGCCTAAATGAGAAAAATGCCACTTCACAAGCACTTTTGGGCACCTGTATGGCTTTAAAAGATCACATTTAATTTGAAAATGGTTTCATATTTTACCTTGGGATTCCTAGAATTAAATTTAAGATTTGGATAAATTTTTATGTCTGAAATATTTTTCATACACTCTCTCTCCTCCGTCACTACCTTCACAAGCTCAAAAACTCAAAATTCAAGTAGATGGTATGACCAAGAAAGAGAGGTTCATGAGATGAAATTTTGGATAGTTTTATGGGTTATAATAATATTTAAATTATTGGAATTTGTTTACATATTCATTTCCCATAATTTATAAATATTCGGTAAGAGTGACATTAGGTCACTATGACTTGTCTGTCAAAGCAAAGTCTATTTATTGCTTTTGTTTCTCCACTTTAAAATTAGATTGATAAAAAATATTTTGAGAGATGTTTTTAGAGGTAGGATATATATTTTTAATGGTATTTTCATCATCAAATTAAAGTCCATGAATTATCTTCCATAAGAGGAAAAGCTACCTCAGGTGTGTGAGGATACCACCCTATTGTAAGTATGTTTTGGTTGTTTTAAAGGATCATCACTTTCATAGGTTTAAAGTACTCCAATACTTATATAATTTACTAATTATTATATTATTTATGTGATATTAATTGGAATTAAATATTATCTATTGTCTCTAAGTGTCTTACTCTTTAGAAAGCCTGTATAGTATTTGAATAATAGTCTATAGGTCTAAATATCAATGTTAGGTCGGGTGGCAATGATAAATACATGTTAGAATTAAGGAGATAACATTTAAATATTTGGATAATTATATAACTATTTTCATGATGCAATTATACCTTCAAGCAAAGGCCAATTAGGTGTTTCAGTTACACATAGGCCTGTAGGCCTACAAGTGGACATTCATGAGTCCATGTATATGTTAGGAGTGTCTTGACAACATGGAAGTGTACATTGACCTATTTTAAACTCATGAAAATATGACTGACTCCGTTTACGATAATATAATAATATATTATCAAATTAATAGTCTCCAACTCTCATGTATAATATCCTTATGTATGAACCAAAGTACACACAATCCAATGCATCTTGGAGAATAAATTTGTGAATAATTGATATATACTAAAAATATGGAAAGATTTTGAAGATAAAATTAAAATTTTTGATGAAAAATTAGTAAAATATATAATTAAAAATAATAAATAAGAATGTCCCTCAATAAGTAGACCTATAGGCATAAGTAGACCTATAGGGGAAAGTAGACCTACAGGTAGGGTGTAATGTGAGAAAGGACACTTCAAGGATTAAAGGTGTAATTATTTATGATATAACCAAGTTGAATTTTTTGATATTATAATAGGTTACATTATATTAATTATTAAATGGAACCATTTTTCAATTGAGGTTGACAAGTAGATACTTAAAACTCTCCAAGAGATCACTACCTATATTAAAGACTAAATTGATAAGGATAGAGAAATATGGAGTTTTAGAGTTTTGAATTATTGGAAGGAAGTTGAGGGGAGTTACAATAATAAAGTTCCTAAGTTTGAAAATAATATTTATCCACCATGTTATTTTTGAGATAATAAAAGAAAAGTTAAACCTAAGCCTACCATTACAAAGTTCTCATCACATACAAGCCTACCTAGTTTAGGTGATAAAGTAATATTAGTGACACAAAATATGAAGGGTCTGCTAAGGGATGTAAATAAAAATGATATTTTTTAGTAAAACACTATTAATCCTAATCCATATTTTAAGTCAAAAAAATGATATAAGCTTGACTAAGCCTATTTAGGTCTATCAGATCTAAGGCCAAGCACATAAGAGGGTGTACACAATTTTAAAAATAAGATATAAGGCATAATGGTGAGAATAGTTATTGGTGGAATGTGTGAACAAGTTTAAAATTTAATTGAGAGTTTAACAAACCAAAAATAATTTAGAGAGATGATCAAACAAGAGCTATTCAAACACTACATATACCAAAACAAATGAGATCATAAGCCTACGTACAAAAGCAAATTGAATTTGTCTTCTTGGTCTTAAGTCAAGGATATAAAATGGATGTAATGAAAGTTTTCATAAAATGGGAAATTCAAGTTAGTATCTCCAAATAAGTAATAGGCTTCATACATTATCATGTCATGAGGAAAGCTTAGAAGGCTTAGATAAGCTTAAGAGCTTCTTTTCATACATCATATCTTAAGGCAATATCTCAGTGTATGGAGGAGGTTGATAGACTAAGAAGAATTTATAGTTAAATAGGTGTTTAATTCATATATAATACCCATGAATTTACTTATAAACTAAAGTTTTAAATGTTAAAAGGAGACCTAAAACCTTGAGATGATAACCTAAACTAGTCATGGAACTAAATAAAGATATAGGGTTCTCAAGTTAGAGTTAACTTCATTTAGTGATGCAATGGTTCTAATTACCTAAGGGAGTAAAAGTACATGTAAAATATAATTTATCAGAGCACAATGAACACCTACATGGTCATCCACATCTCATGGCCATTTACAACTATGCCTAAATGTCTATTTAGCTGACTGTGTATACCCTTCTCAAACCATTACTACTTGGAGACATTAATTGAGGAAATAAAGGATTTTATTTGAGACTTTAAGGAACCTAAAGAGATGGGTAAGGAATAAGTGATAAAAGGGAAAACACAATCAGTTAGGGTAATTTGAGCTAGTTGGATTGAGAACATTAGGCATCAACTAGTGTTGTACACAGTAGGCTTGAATAAGAAATGTGACAAGAGGATCATGTGATCAGGTCATTATAAATTTATCATACCTATGAATTTAATTTTAGAGACCAATTAAAACTCATAAAATCACATATAGACCACATCTCTCTTTACACCTCTCAAACACACAACCTACTAGCCAGGAGTCTACTAAACATTTTCATATCTCCCATAAAAGGATGCATGGTGGCTCAAAATATTAGGAATAAGAGTACAAACATATTAATTCATATTTAATGGAAATTTTATGTTCATCCAAATCCTTCCCTTTATGAATCATCCTTAAGAGTACATGGTACTCATAGGCTACCCAAACTAGTCAGTTTTAACCATATGTGAGAAGAGCATTTATATGAATCTATTTGAGTTAAGTATCATATGAAATTAATTTAATAATGTAAAAAAATCCCATTATAACCTCACCATTTCATTGGTTTGTATTTTTAGGTATAAATTCTTATGGAATATGCAAAAAAATACTATTTTAAACTATTTGGGAGCTTCGTACAAGGTTTCATAATCTCAAATTTAACATGGAAGATACGTAGGAGATAATAGATATTTATAACACATTTTTTTGAGGTTTAAAATGTGTGGGAAACTTGTAGAGAGAAAACATGGTCTTGAGGTAGGGATGCCTAATTGAGAAATTGTTAGGAGAGAGAAATAAATGAATATGAAACTTTCATTCACTCTCAATAGATAAATATTGACATGCAGATATAAAGCCATACTGGGTCCTAAAATATGCCTTCATTTTCCTAGTTCCATACATACACTTATGTATACAAGAGGTTTGCATGATTTTAAGACTACAAAGAATGATGCCAAAATGGATCTTTTGGTGTAGAATGAGTTCTTAGGGGTGGTTTGTGAATAAAAAATGTATTTTTAAAGGTATAATATGATGTGAATAATTCATCCAAGGAGATATAATGAGGTAGAGAAGATGAGTTCAAGTTTCAACACATGCAAACAAGATTAGCAGAGTGAGATGAAGAAGCTTCTAAACACCTAACAAGGTAGTGAAGTGATGTGTCAAATAGAACTTGATTAAATATATTAATAGGTATCAAGAGTAGATTAAAGGTGTAACTCAACATTATTTTACCATCAATAAGGCCACATGCCATTCTACAAGCCAAGGCAAGGGGTAGTTTTGGAGAGCTAGTCAAGGTGTCAAGCAAAGTTTGAAACTTCCATGCCACTTCGATTACAAGAGAATATTCAATAATCCAAAAATATATTTCAAGACCTCATGGGGATGTTTCATAACTCACTTATTTATTTTCAATTGTGATACACTTATATCTCTCTCCCTCATATTCCCTTCTCTCCTTCTTCTCTCACTTTCTTTATATATTGAGACTTAATTGGCTAAGTTGGTATCCTCCACCTGGGTATGGATAAACCCTACCTATTTGGATACTTTGGATAATAAATAATAACCAAATTTTACCTTATCCATATTGGTTTGAATATGCATGCTTGATTAGTTGATCTCTCTATGTGATAGGCTTACTTCCCTGGGATGTTTATCCTTGTTTAACATTCATGTTCAATTTTGAATCCTTTTGGAAATTATTTTGAGGTTTTAAATGGAGTGGGTAAGGTTTTATTGAGTTGTATTTTCATTACTGTCATGTCATGACCTCTTGACTAGTTTTCCTAGCTCAAGTTTTCTTCACAAACCTTTATGAGATAACATTGATGTAGAGAGACATACTTGGATTAGTGTTATTTGGAGGTTAATATCTTTGTTGAAGTGAAATAATAGTTAGTTGGTATTGAAATTAGTTAGTATTTGATTCATCACCTCCATTAGATTAGGTTTCTCTTCCCTTTCATAGTTAGTGTTAGAGTAGTCTTTGAGCCTAAGTGATTCATCAAGTTGAGCTATCCCTTTAACATAGAGATTCACCTCTCTAATAGGGTACCCAAAACCTTGAGTTGTTTCCATATTACAAAAAATTTAGAAGGATTGGAATAACTTCCAAAGGGTGAAAATTTGATTCATAATAGTTTTAGCATGCTTGGTGGGACCAAGGTCCAAAATTGTGCAAGAGTTCATGGTGATGTTATACAACCTATGAACCTTTGGAGGGATTATAAACATTATTGGAAAATATATGCATGATCAACTAGTTCTATCAGCTGAATCAACTATTCAAAGTTTGTTATGTTTCATTTTATTGTGTTGATGAGGTTTTTATGGCTGAGTTTGAAGAAGAGTTCAATTTCATGTAATTTATTGAATCCCCTCAAGCCTATAGTATTTCCTATAATTCCTATAATGAGATATATCAAAATCACCATGATCCATACCAATATTTATATAATCTTTGTCAGCCTTGTTATGAGTCATATAAGTTATATGGTCAGCATTGATTCCCTCTACATTATCATGATGTTACATATGACCAGCCTTCTCAAGGTCAAGATGGCCCTAGATAATTCTCAAACCAATCCATTTCAATTTTGAATAAAATTATCTTAGGAGATTTTAAATACATGTTATATCTTAATACAAAAATTGAATATGGTCAAGATACCCCTATTCACCTCATTCATGACATAGAGATTGATTTTAACTACTAAAATAAGAATGGGCACATAGTGAGAGTTCAAATTGGAAAAGTTTCTTAATTGAGATGATAGATGTAAGTGGTTTCATTCAAATCCTTGAGGATAAGTTAATAAATCATGAATAATAATAGCTCAAACTCCATTATCATTGTGTGTTTAGACACAACATCTCATATATGTCACCCAATACTCCAAAAGATACCTTTCTATGTGAGCTTCTAAGTGTTCCAAATCCTCCACATTTTCCTCAAAATTTTCCTTCTTGTAATTCCATCCAAGAGAAAATTGAAAATAATGAAAATATTGTTGTTGACAAGCTCATTATTTAAAACCAAAATTCTACTTTTCCTTTTTATAACCTCCCCATAAGTCTTTTAGGATTCCAAGCTGAAATCAAGTAGTGAGGTCATGGAATGAATAAGGTAAGACAAGTATAGATTTGGGAATTGAAGTCAATTGAGAATATAAAACTATTCAAGTCTCACTCAACCCTCATAAAGAGTCCTCTTGTACCTCATATCAATTCTTTTATGTCCCTTATCTTCACGAAGCCACTAACCACCTTCAAGAGATGCTATTCCAAGAGAGTATAGATAGTTAAATAAAATATATGGAGTTGAAGATGAAAATAAATAAATTAAGCCAAGATCAGGATATTGAGGCCAAAGAAAGACTTGTGCCTAATCAATATCTATTTCCATTTCCCCAAGAACCTCAAGCTACCCTATATTTTTGAGATCTATTTAAAAAGATATTTAAAACAAGAAGGTCTTAGTGAAGAAGTGTGAAGATCATTTTGTAGATGTTGAAGATCCTCAAAAATTCCATGAGAAAGATGAGGTTATTTTTTAAGAGAATATCTATTCTATTTCCCAACTCAAATTTTTATCTCTCCAAGAGTTCCTTCAAGAATCATTCATCTCCAAGACCCCAAGATTCAAGACTGCTCCCTCCATTTCCAAGACTATTCATGAGGCATCCATCATACCTCATATTCTCTCTCCAACTCATGAACTTGAACATCACCCTTTAAACACATCCCTTCTTAAATAATAACCTATCTTATCAAAGATATGTGATGGGGATCAAGCTATAGTGGCAGGCTAAGAAGACCATGCACATGATTTTTATGAATATTTATTTATTTTTATCCCACTTGGGGAAGAATGAGGATTTTAAATTTTCAAGGATGATGTTATAAAAGAAGGTTTTGATGGCATGATTAAAGAATAATATCTAATTCTATCAATCTTGGTTAAGGTTACAGCTAGTCTTGATGTTGAAGACTCTCAAATTAAACAAGTTAGAGTTGACATGGTGCACAATGACCAAGAAAATGAAATTAAATAAGATGCCTTGAAATCTAATGATTGTATAGAATACTTTGAAACTATTGATAACCTTGTGGTTTTTGAGGAGAAAGAGGAAGGTACCCTTTTAGTTGGTATTATTCATGTTGATCAAAGAGAAGAAGACAAATATGATTGGTGTTAGTACCTTTAGTCTCTTCAAAAGATTGAAATTATTTAAAAATGTATGTTTCTTATTGAATATGATTTTCATGAGAACATTGAATAATATGTTCCCATTGAGGATAATGATACATCTTAGAGTGAGTATGAAAATATCCTTAAAGAGCTTGATGAGCTTGTAACATCTTGTAAAAAGTGTGGTGTCACTCAAGAAACGATTAAGGTCTTATAAACATGCCAAGATAGAGTAGTATTAGCTGAAATTGTAGCTAAGGATCATCATGAGAGGGATGTTGATGTACAAGATTATTTTACCCTCATATGTGACTTATTTTCAACAGTTATTTCACTTGAGAACATACCAAGAGGAGTGGCATTCAAGAAGAAGATGAAAACAACAAGACCAATAATTAAAAGGAAGATTGCTTCATGTCATTATTCATTTCATGGAGCAATAAATTGTACAAGATTCTCATTTGATGTAGGAGGAAGAGGTTTTTCTTAGGTTAGGTATATATATATATATATATAGTTTGCTAATGTTGTTTATTTAATACCTTTGGTGCTTGACAACACATGTGTGAGTATTGTTACTTTGATTGGTTTGTTTTTAAGGTCAAATCAACTTGTCTTATATTGTTCAAGGTCTATCCAAGTCTGAATCTAAGTGCAAATGACTCCACTACTCAGTGGAAGGACAAAGCTACTCATCCATTTAGAATAGAAGGCATGCTACCCCTATGAATCCCCAATTTGTTGAGAAATTTTTTACCTCAAGTAAAAATTGGTCAATACCTTTAAACTGATAATTTTATAGGGTACTAAAAATATGTATGTAGTCTTTTCATTTTATTAAATAGTTTTAGATGGTCATATTTTTCATTGTCTGCCATTGTCCAATCTTTGATCTCATGTGTACTTATTTGGTCATAGGGCTCATTCATAAGGTGTTGGTATTTTAAAGAATGGTTAAATGTTTTATATAGTTTTAATCATTACATAAGGTCATTAATGTGTTTTTAAGGTGACAATGTCATGTATTAACCTTTCATCATGTTCTTATGTGTTTAAATGACATTTTGGTCACCTTTTGACATATTTGGAGGGGTTTTACGTACCAAATTGTAAATAAAATGTTTCAATACAATTGATAAATGTACCTTATGTTATATAATATTTATGGATGGTCATATACTGACAAAATTCTAGGTTGAATGCCTAATATGAGAAAAATGCCACTTTACAAGCACAATTAGGCACTTGTATGGCCTTGAAATATCAAATTCCAATTAAAAATGGTTTAAAAGTGTTATTTGGGATTCCTCACATCATTTTCAAGATTTTTAATAGATTTTTAGGTAAAAAATAATTTTTAGACATTCTCTCTCCTTCTTTGATACCTTCACTAGCTCAGAAAGGTAAAATTCAAGTGGATGGTACGACCAAGATAGATAGAGTGAGGAGATAAAACTATAGAAATTATTAGGGGCTATAATATTATTCAAATTAGTAACATTTTTTTTAATATTCATGTTTCATATATTATTAAAAATCATTAAGAGTGACATTAGGTCACTATGAGTTATCCATCTAAGTAGGGTCTATTATTTTCTTTTATTTATTCACTTCAGATGTTGATGGAGAATAATAACTTGAATGAATGTTTTTAGAGGTCAAATATATATTTTAATAATTTAATTCAAATCCATGAAGGGTCATCAACAAGTGGAAAAGATGCATCAAGTGTGTGAGCATACCACCCTATTGCAAGTGTGTTTTGGTTATTTTGAAGGATTGTCACTTTTAGATGATTCAATTAATATGTTATTAATATAATATACTATTTATTAGATAATTTTTTTCTCTACCTTGGAATGCAATCTTGTATGTAGTCTTTATGTGTCTTTCTCTTTACAAAGTTTGTACAATATTTGAAGAACTATCTCCAGGCCTGATTATCAATGTTAGGTTTGAGTGGTAAGGAAAAATACTTTGTATGATGAAGAAGACACCATTGAAATATTAGTATTATTATATAAATATGGTGATGATCCAAGTACACCTTCAAACAAAGGCCAATAACATGTTTTAGTTGCACATAGGCCTTTAGGCTTACAAGTGGACATTCATGAGTCCAAGTCTATGTTACAAGTATATTGACAACATGGATGTGTACCTTGAGATATTTGACACCCATTAAAATATGAATAAATACATTGAATATCACCAAATAAGATATGATCAAATGAAGAGTCTTTAACTCTGATGTATGAAATCCTTATTTATGAACCACTGTACACACAATCATACACATCTTGGATAATTTTTTTTTTAAATAATTTATATCTACTTATAATATACAAAACTTTTGAATATATAGTTCAAGGTTATAAAGGAAAAAGTGGTATAATCCATAGGTATAATTAATCAAAAATATTTTCCCTCAAGAAGTAGACCTACAAGTAGAAGTAGACCTATAGGCAACATGTAAATTTAACAAGGACACTTTAAGGATTGAAGGTGTTGATTATTTATGAGAGAACCAAGTTTAATTTTTTGAACTTGTAATAGGTTCTAATATCTTAAGTACTAAATGGCACCATTAGTAAATTCATGTTAATAAAAAGATACTCAAAACTCTCAAAGAGATCACTACCTACATCTAAGCTTAAATGGATAAGGATAACAAATGGAGTTTTAGAGTGTTGAAGTATTTTGAATAAGTTGATAAGAGTTCAAAGAATAAATGTACTATGTTATATACCAATATTTTTCCAATATATAATTTTTTAGATAATAAAATATAATTTAAACCTAAGCCTGCCAATATGTAGTCCTCATCACAAAGGCCTGACAAGTTTAGGTGATGAAGTACCTTCATTGACATAAAATATGAAGGGTATGATAAGGTGTTTAAATCAAAGTGAAATGTTTTATAACATACTATGACTCTTAATCCATGTTTAAAGTCACCAAAATGATATAATCTTGATTAACCTTGTTTAGGTCTATTAGACCTCAAGCTAATCACATAAGAGGGTGTACATAGTGTTAAAACAATATATAACTAGTAATTGTGAGAAAAAATTATGGTGGAAGGAAATAACAAGTTAAAAAGGTTAGAATAGGTATAAAATTGAGACCATAATAAGTTAGAGAGATTATCAAATAGGAGTCATTCAAGATCTGCATATACCAAACAAAATGAGATCATAAGCCCCCCTCCTATTTCAAATTTAAGTTATCTTCTTGGTCTTAAGCCAAAGATGAGAAAAGGATGTATTGAATGTTTTCATAAAATATGAAAGTTACATTATTATCTATGAATAAGGAAGTGGTTTCACATAGTAAAATCTCATGAGGAAAGCCTAGAAGGCTTAGATAAGCTTAAGAGCTTCTTTTCACACATTAGTCCTTAAGGTAATATCTCAGTGTGTGGATGAATTTGATAAAATAATAAGAATTTATAGTTGAATATGTGT
>JARHVA010007436.1:150000-155000 GCA_037957365.1 Torreya grandis
AATTCATATTCAATGCATCACCTCCATTAGAGTAGGTTTCTCTCCCTTTTCCTATCAAGTGTTATAGTAGTGTTTGAGCCTAAGTGATTAATTAAGGGGAGCTAGCCATTTAACCTATAGATTAACCTCTCTAATAGCATAACCACAAACTTGAGTTCTTTCCAAGTTACATCTTTTTTAGAAGGATTGAACTACCTTCCAAAGGGTGATAATTTGATTGATAACAGACAATACAAAAACTTTTACTAACTCATCTCATCATTGGTATCACTATCATCCTAAGCAGCAAGATAACACCTACCTATAGACATGTGGTTTTATATGGAAGGAAGGATTTTTTTTTTTTTAAAAAGGTAAATGGGAGATGAATCTTTGCATTATTTATCATATACAATTACTTCATTCTAATAAATCTTAATGGAATAAATCTTGATCACAAGATCAAATATAATAAGTATCAATTATATTCTTATCAAGGATATAGAATTCATGGGAAACAAAATGCAAATGCATGAATCGATTAGGACTATTATCTTACAAAGGAGGTATTTATGGAAAATACCACTCATCTAAAATTCATATAATTTTGAAAAGTATCATGGTTGTATGAGGTTAGAAAATTCTAGAAATCCTTAAGTAAAGTTTACTTCAATGAGTAGGAATGAAATACAATAGTAGAACCAGTTATGGAAACAACCTTGTTAACAATTGATAATTGAAATACTTAGGGAACTAAAAATGTTTACATAACCTATATCATGTTTAAAACATACTATGGGCTAGAGGTGATCTATGTAATAAGAATATCAGGGTCAGACCATAAGCTATGTATTTAAGAATATTGATATGAAGAAAGTGTGTCTTTAAATAGTGGGAAAGTCTAGAACTAAATGGTAGAGCCTAAATTTATATATGTCAATATTTCAATTATTCTTCATCTTGTAAAATATAGATTTATAATTTACATGTCCCTTCCCCACAGCCCTCCTCACACTTACCCTACCTCCCCTTATCCCTTAATCTATAAATGCATAAGGATGATATAATTAGTATTGACCTGAATGTTCAAGTTATACCAAATGAAATGTATATTTAATTTTCCTTATTTTATTTGGTAAATGTTTTTTTATATTTTTAGAGAATATTCCTTTTTAAGTGTATGATGTGTGCACCCACACTAGAAAAAAAATAAACCTACCAACTCTTTATGCCACCTAAGGATGATCACAAATTGACCACCTATTCTTTCAACCAATGACTCCTCTACCATGAAATTCACATTATATCATGACCGATGTTGATTCTGCATCGATGCGATGTACACTTTGTGAAGGCATTGATATTCATTTCAATCACATTGAAGGCAACATGATAAACTCCATAACCATAATGTATTACCCCCAAATTATAATCATTACCATTTTGATATAAGCAACACATTTGATAGATACTTTAGACATTGAGTCTATTCATAATCATATACAAAATAGTCAATAAAAGATGCCACCACTACCTTTAAGTTTCGGGATGTGTATGATATGGACCCTATAGATTATAATATGACATGAAATACTTTGTCATTGCCCCTAATAGTCAATTATTAGCTCACTTTGAAATATTTCACCACTTGAAAATTCTATATCACCTTGTTGTAATTTCTCTAGTTGTCATTATAATGTTAGATAGATGAACATAAGCTACAATATAGGATTTAAAACTTTGAAAAATATTTGGTACTCATTTTAACTACACCGAAATAAAAAATATAAACTCAATAAATTAAATGCATTTACCCTATATCAATGTCATTACATTATTGATGCAATCTACACATTGGATCCACACATCAGACATAGAGTCTTTCATAATCAAATATAAATATTCAACAAAATATGCCACCACTACCATAAAGTTAGGGCATGTCGATGATATAGGACATTAGGTATAGGATATCATAGTAAATTCTCTATTATTTCCCCTCGATGAGAATAATTTATAATATCAACTTTAAAACCTTTATGTCATGTCTCCATATCATTGACATTGAAGCACTGATTTCAGTTGAGTATATGAAAATAGTGAAACAAAAGCTGATTTGTGTATATCATATTTAATTAGTAAAAATAAAGGTGAACCATACATATTTTTACTTAGAATAATAAAAAATCTATTTATCTTCTCGTATATGACCAATTTGGTTGCTTAGCTTGACATGTGTTGCAATATAAGGAAATGTAAATAATGAACAAAAATTATGACAAGTAGTACCAACTCTCTCTTCCACTTAGGGATAAGTATTGATGTTTCCATTTTAGTTTTATTGACTTTGACTATACCAAACATTCTAACTTGATTTTTTTTAATGACAAGTTAATGTTTAATCCAATTATCAATATTGTAAGAGTGTCATGTGTAGTGTTTGACAACATTTAAAAAAACATATAAATATTCTTGTTATGGCCAAAGATACAAGTATATTTTAATATTTATAATTATTTAATATTATCATTAGTCTAATAGATATATTTTTTTAATATTTATAATTATTTACTATTATAATAAATAGATTTATAACTTATTATTAACATAAAACCAAAATTCCCATGGTTTATTAGGTCTAGCATATATGGTAGGTTTTACTAGTGCAATATGATTCAAAAATCCATTTGAATTTCCTTTAACCATCTAGTCATTAACATGCCAGTAAATATTGCATACATGTAACTTTGAAAATGTTACAACACCATCCTAAGAAGAAGAAAATCTCTACTATTCTAGTTCATTGATTCAATGATTCCATTTTAAATGTCTTAAATTCACAATTTTTTGATGTTTTATATGTTTAAATATTTTAAACATCTAAAATCCATGGAAATTAAATGAATATATTCTTTAAAATGACACTATATGTGATCTTACTAGTTCTTATTTGATTATAGAAAGTCTCGACAATTGATGTTTGTGTAATAATGTAATATTTTTACGTATTAAATTATAGTTATTAGTTAAATATTATATAATATATATTTTATTTTCTTAATATTAAACATTAATTATATTATATATGAATTTTATTAAAATTATAGAGTGTATTATGAATATTATGTAATATATATGAATATTATTAATATTACATAATTTTTGGAATTTTATATGTTAAAGGACAACTAATACATGTTAGGTTAAAAAATTAAGTAGATGGTTTGCAAATAGGTCAACATATGTTTAAAACATGGAATTGGGGCATTAACCTATTTTTTTGACACCAATATGTTTCTCAATACAAAGATGTATCTTTTAAATTGATTTTTTATATAGTTTCATGGCTCCCATCTTAGAAGTATATATAACAAGAGGTATTTCTTATTGAATTAATTAGAGAGGAGGAAGAGGAGGTCATTTCCTTGTGTCAGTGTAATGGTAATAGGATGAAAATTATTCTATTTTTAGATATCTACATGGACTACTCTGGTTGCATAAATTTGTTTACTTAGTGTCTAACCACCACATAATAATGTAGATTTATGACCATTTACATCAACTCTTAATTTTTAGTTGGATCTCAAAAATGTTGCAAATTATGTTCTTTTGTCAAACATCTTTGCAGAGGTGAGTTGGTAGAATGAGGTTCATATGGTATACAACATGATAACTGTAAAGATGCATCATATAAGATAGTTTCATTATACTAATCTATTTAAAATATGAATATTTAACTCTTATGCTATATAGAATTCTTGTTCCATCCTCATATTCCTTTTTACATCATCTGACAACTTGATATGAACAAAATTGTAGAAATAATTTAAATATATTTAATATAAAAGGGAATTTTGAGAACCTCCCCACGCCATCCATCTATATAATACTCACTGCGTCCATCATTAATTCCCACGCAATGGAAAATAATAGAAGGGTATTTTTGAAGAACATGGTCACCCAATCTTCCTACCTAATTGGTCTATGAGATCAGGATTATTGTCAATCAGTAAATGAAAATTTGATACACATCACTACTCCTGAATCTATGTTAATATGTGGTCTATAGACACATATCAAACACATCCAAAAAACCCCCATATGTTTAATTGTATGTTTTATGATAAAGTTTAGAGTTTTTCCAAAAAATTTAACACAACCAAGACTATTAACCATTCACGCATATTGATCAATTTTAGGTGTAATGCAACTATAGTCTCTCATGTCATTGATGTATTTTTCTCCCTTATCCACTAATATTTCATATCTACATACTAATAATACACTAACAAATGTTACATGGTTAATGTTTTTTTATTTGTTTCAATAGTTTGAATAGTTTGAGAACATCCTTATAAAATCAATTTTTTGCATATCCTATAATCAGAACATTCTATGGGACCAGTTTTATTTAAAACATGTTGTCAAGAAATTAGCGTGCATTGTGTCTACTTCCATATTTTACATACATGTCTATCAAGCAACTTAAATCGTCACTCATGATGTCCTCATCTACCCTTGATAATAGAAAATGAACATTCAAATATGATGACACCTTGTAAGTTATAGACCCATCCACAATGGTTACAAGTCATGTAAACCGAACCATTAACTTGAATCTAGGTTTGGTGTATAATATGATCCTTCTGATGTATAGCATCACATAAAATCCCTATCACTACAATTCACTGTCATCTCCCAACACGTGTTCAAATAAGATACTTATGAAGACAAGCTCCAATTGTGCTTAACTTTTCTTTTAGAGGATAAAACATTGGTAGTCTACATAAATAAAACAATGTTTTATAAGTAGTATCTTGAAAATTTACTAAAAAAATATGATTAGGTCTTCATATAACGTAAACGTCTTCAAAAAATGTGATAAATTAATAGATAGTATTATAATTTTATCATATGAGAAATGTACATATAATAGTATAATATTTTTATATATTAAATGCTTTTTATTATATCAATTTTATACAATACACACTAAAATATTTGTAACTTCATATATTAAT
>JARHVA010007436.1:160000-165000 GCA_037957365.1 Torreya grandis
AAATAGTCCCACATTGTATGACCTTTCTTCTTGTAGTATGGGCATTTTATGTCCATTTTGTTAGTATTGACCATTTTATGAAAATTTCAAGAAGAAAATGCATTCTCATGTAGTGGAATATCTTCATCTTCTACATTTATTCTTTTATCTTCTGCTAGTAGTGCTGCAATCATATCATCAAAAAATTATTATGGTATTTGGCTAAGATTAAATACAATATTTCTATATTTGGATGGTATACTATTCAATAGAATAACTTTTGCACCCTGATCTTTGACATTAGTTTTTACCTTAGAAAGTTGCCTAATAAGAGAAATCAGATTGTTTATATCTCTGGACATAGCAATTTCATCATCCATTTTGAATCTATATAACTATAATTTTAGTGAAAATTAGGCATTTATGGATTTTTCACCAAAAAAGGTGTTGAGAGTATCCCAAATTTACTTGGATGGTTTTTTTTAAATCCACATCATGTAACTCATAATCTGAAAGCACAAGGCCAATAACATCTTTTTCTTTATCATCTCTTGTTTTCCACTCAAATAATTTACTTACATTAATGGGTTGTTTCTCATTTCCATTTATGATACCCCACAAATTTTTATACATCAATTGCATTTGTATTTTAACCTTCCATGTATGAAAGCTTAAATCAAAATATTTCTCTTTGGGAATTTGAATTTCCATTTTGAAATGAAGACACTAGATCTGGAAAGTTGACAAGGTAGTACTTATTGTTTACAAATTCTATGAAACAAAAAAATGTACCTTGTTAAAAAAAATTATGCCTTCTTTTTACTCTATTGCGTTGGCTATCCATTTCAACATTTACTGTGTTTAGACGTGTACTAGGCTAATTGGATCTCTTTTTGATTGCATCAAATAGCTAACTGTAGTGTTATTCGGTTATGTGCTTCTCTTATTGACTAAACTAAAGAAAAAATGAGGAGATTGATCTGATAGAGATAAATGGCATATAGGTGAAAGAGGAACTATTAATCATAGTAGGTATGAAAGAATGAAGTACTTTAAGATGGATGCTTTGTCTCAATGGTGTTGCACCTTCCAAGCTTCCCCACTTTGGACTGACTCTAGGTTTTTCTCCTTTTTCTGTACCTCTCTATAGTTGTCACTCCATGATGTAGGTCATGATTTTTGTGAAATTTGTAGCTACAACTGCATAAATCAACCTGAAAGGAAAAAGAAATAGAGCAACAAGAAAAATAGAGTAGGAACAGTTTCTAATTCTATATATTTCCTTGAAAAATTAAGAATGTTAACCAACATTACATTACATTAAACCAACTTCAAAAAAAATAATATGCAGTGAAAGAGCATTGAAAACTAAGAGAACTGCTAGAAACCCTCATTTAGCACATTACATGAAGGGAAAATAAGGGTGGTCAAAAGAGAGCAACTAAAATTTATATTGTATGAGCAGATCTAGTTAACTCATTAGTTAGCTTATTGTTTAAAGAGAATAATTAATGCTAACACCCCCTTAAGTCTAACTAAGGAGATAAGTAAATGAGGAAAGAGGGAAAACCCTATGGGAACAAAACCCCCCCTCAAAAGTACACTAAGTGTGCATGGCAGCTACTATGTTGCAGTTTTCTTCACCCCAATAAGGTCTCATGGAAAATGAAACTTTTGCTTAGTGAATGTCTTCATGAAGATGTCAGCAATCAGTTCAGAAGTGGCATAGTAATGCAATTCGATGACTCCATCATGTATCAATTCACATATGAAGTACATGTGGATCTCGATGTGTTTGGTCCACTGCCATTGTATGGAATCTCTACAAACCTTCAATGTACTCTGATTGTCACAACAAATGATAGTCAGATGATGAAAAAGGATACCAAGCTCAGTCAGGAAGTATTGTATCTAAATTAATTGAATGGTAACATTGACTGAACCTCTATATTTAGCATCTATTGATGATAAAGCAATGGTAGATTGCTTCTTACTTGGCCAACAAATGGGGCCTAATCCCAAACTAAGAACATATCTTCAAGTGGACTTATGATCAATGTTATCACCAGCCTAGTTAGAATCAGTGTAGCCAATGAGATCCAAAACATAACCTATTGAATAATGAATCCCATAGCAAATGGTTCCTTGGACATAACAAAGTATACACTTGAAATCCTTCTAATATAGCTCGTGCAACTCTTGCATGTATCTAGAAACAACCCCCACTGCATATGAAATATCTAGATGAGTGTGAGTGAGATAAAGAAGACTCCCCATAAGTTGAAGGTAGTGTGTGTAATAAACCAATGGTGTATCCTTTCCATCTTCAAGCTTGACCCCTGATAGGAAAGGTGTGACAGCTGGCTTGCAGTTAGTCATGTGAAACTAAACCAAAAGATCTCATGCATACTTGGATTGAGAAACTGTTGATTGATTCTAGCTGATTTCATGGGCAAGAAAAAAATGCAAGAGACCCATGTCTATCATATAAAATATGTCATGCAAAATAGTATTAATTATAGTAATGGTGGTGGGTGAATCACCTATTATTAGTAGATCATCTACATAGAGTACTATGAGCAATAAAGAGTTAGATGTTCTCAGCATATAAACATTTGGATCAGATTTCCATCATATGAAATTTTGAGACAGAAGATAAGAATCCATTTTACCATACCAAGCTCTAGGTGCCTACTTGAGGCCATAGAGTGACTTCTCGAGTCTACATACCAATGAGGAATTTTTACATACCCTTGTGGTTACTCCATATATATCTCCTCCTCGAGATCAACATGAAGAAATTCATTCTTCACATCCATGTGATGAACCTCCCACCTTCTTGATGCTGCAATGGTAAGAGCCAATCGAATGGAGTCCATTTTTGCCACTAGAGTAGAAGTCTCATCATAGTCAATGCCATGAACTTGTTGAAAACCATTGGCGACCAACCATACTTTGTATTTGCTCACATGTCCATTTGTTAATTTCTTTATCCTATAGACCCATTTACATCTAAAAAGCTTGTGATAGGAAGGAAGTGGAACCAAATTCCATGTTTGGTTTGCAATGAGGGAGTTGTACTCCTCAGCCATGGCTCCTTCCCAAAGAGGATTCCCTATAGCTTCTGCATAATTCTGAGGGTAAGATGCTAGAATGGCATAGGAATGCATCAACATGATGGGCTCAGTAGATAAGTGTGCATGATGGACTTCATATATATAAACTGAGCTCCTTGTTCGTTGATTTTCCACATGGGATACTGAATCATCACTAGAATCCAAATCAAGGTTTGGTTGTGGATCAGCATATGTATGCTCATGTTCCTCTAAATCAGATTCATAAATATCTAAAATAATATCAAAATGATTTATTGTATCTCTGAGATCTGTAAGATGAGGAAGCATAGATGTGGGGGCATGTTGTTCTTGAGATGCATGTGGAAGACTTTCATCAAAGTAGACACTCCTCTCAATGAAGAGTGTTTCTATGGAAATATCTCATAGTCTGTATCCCTTTACACCATATGGATATCCAAAAAAGATGCATTCTTTGCTTTGAGGCTCCAAATCCTTCCTCTTATCTGCAAGAATGTGTGCCCAAGCACGGGATCCAAAGATGCAGAAATGTTTGACTTCTAGTTACATGCCTCTCCATGCTTCAAAAGGTGTTTATCCTATGACAGATTTGTGACAAGATCTATTTTGTATGTACAAAGCATAGTTGATTGCTTCATCCCACAATTTGGAGGGAAGGGACCTAGCCTGTAACATGTAGCTGGCCATCTCTTTCAAAGATCACTTCTTCCTCTCAGCTACCTCATTTTGCTGTGGAGTGTATGGAATTGTGTTCTACAATTGTATTCCTACTTCATCACAAATATGTTGGACATAATTTTTAACATACTCACCTCCATTATATGTGTGGAGGATCTTGATCATTTTCCTAGACTACTTCTCTGCATGGTCTTTGAAAATCTTGAGATTCTCAAACACCTCAGATTTGAATTTGAGAAAATACACCCATGTGTATCTTGTACAATCATCAATGAGAGTTAGCACATATCTAGCTTTTCTCATGGAAGGTTTAGGAAATGGACCCATAGCATCACTATGAACAAGTTCTAAAGGAGAAGAGGCTCTCCATGGATTCCATTTTGGAAACTTTTCTTTTGGATGCTTTTCAAGAGCACATCCTTCACAAATTCCATCAAAAAATTCTATGGTTGGAAAGCCTTTAACCATTCCCTATTTTTTAAGTTGCTACATTTATATAAAGTTTAAATTATCAAATATTTCATGCTAAATTATACTCTCATCATTTGCATGTGTTAAAAGTAAAGAAGAATCTGATTTAGCAACAAAATAAAAAAAAGTGTATAGATGAGATTGATGATTTGCCTTACCAACAACAATTTTGGAGTTGTCTTGCATGTCAAATATGGTCATCAAATCAGGGGTGAATTCAACTCTCATATTGATTATAGTATGTGTCATTTGATACATAGAAAGAAGATTAACAGAAAGCTTTGGAATATGTAAGAAATTCTCGAAACTTCCAATTTTAACCTCTACCCTCCCTATTCCAATTGCCTCTATAGGAGAACTATCTCCCATGAGAATAAGAGAACCAGAATATGGTTTCAAAGAAGAAAGAGCATATGTTGTGGCTGCTATGTGGTGTGTAGCTCTAGAGTCTATGATCCATGCATCTCAAGAAGAATGAATATCAATGAATGTATGAGCATTGTCTCTTGTTTCAGGTGCTTTTTCTTCTTGCTTCTTCTTGGCACTCTTAGGGTTAAGGATACCAAGATTATGTTGTTGAAGTGTCTAAGCCATGAGATCAATGGTCTTCTTCATGCATTCTGGATGGTACCCACGATTGCAATAGTTGTACTTTGATTTGCCCTTTTTGTCCTTCTTTTCTTTTGAGCCAGTAGATCTATCTGGAGGTTTGGGATTGCCTTCCTTTCTTAGATATGAATCTCTATTCCCTTTACCTTTTAATTTATAGTTATATTT
>JARHVA010007436.1:170000-180000 GCA_037957365.1 Torreya grandis
CAATTGAGTTCACATAATCTTGGTCAATTACTTAAGGAAGTGAACTATTGTAGTAGATACAATCTCAATAGGTGCTTCTTAGTAAGGTCGATGTATGCATATTAGTATGATTCAGATAATGGATATTCAATTTTCTACATTTACAGGGCATATATGCATATAATATGCATCAAAGTGAATTATCTATCCAAACACAACCTCTCATTTATAAACTATGTATTTTATATGTAACAAAATACTAAAAAAAAGTCTTAAATTTGTGAAAATTTGAGCCAAAAGTATAAGATAATATGAAAATTTAATATTCAAATAATTTAAACTATATCAAATAATATCAATTCTATGAATAATGTATATATAGACTCATGTATTTATTACATGCTCCCATTGATATGCACTGCTATTTGAGGTGAGGGGAGTAAAAAGTGATAGTCATCTTACCTCAGAAGGATAAAATAACTATGTTATATTTATATCAATCATGTAGTAAATAAGCATATATTGGTATCAATTATAGCCAGATATATCAATGAATCCTACATTACCAAAATATAATGAGAACAATAATACATGATATTGATCATGAACACATCTATAATTAACAAGATTAGTAAACAATCAAGCACACAAAAGATTTCTTAATGTCACATAAAGATGGATATAAGAAGATAAAAATTAGGTTTCATGTTAAAATGTCACACACTCAAAATGGAGGACATTTTCAAACATCCACACACTACTAAAAAAAAAAAAACAATCATGGCACTAGGGCCTATAAACAATGAACATGTTCAAATTTTCCACAATCAATACAATTAATTAAACAACAAGTACACTCAAATAAGTTATGTGATAAGATGAAATAAAAGTGAAATATAAGAAACTAGCATAAGCATTTCATACTAGTCCCTCCATACATGTGTTATGCAAATGTTTTTTTAAAATAACATATCAATTTCACTATGTAAGATAATATAGAGTATAGGAATGTATAATCAATCAATTATAAGATAAACATGATACTGTAAAATTATCATAAAATAGCAGAACCTATGTTAATTGTGTTTAATAGAATTAAGATGCCCTAAACATAGTGTGTTCTATGGGTAGAGGAAAATTTCAATACATGAATGCTCATGCATCATGAATCTAGTATATGCATGTATCACACTCATATACTCATGAAATAGATGTGTGTATATAAATGATATGTCATCTACTAAAATAAATTAAAGACATATGCAAAATCTAGTAAATGTGTCTAATGCTTAATATTCTTGTTTTTATGCTTTATTAGAATGTTTTTGTATTTTCTTGAATATTTTATTTTTTCAATTGTTTCAATTTTTTTATATTTTAAATAGTTAATTTCGAAACTCATCATTGTCATAAGGTATAGGACTACCTAGGTACATAATTAACCTATTTTATTTGCACCATTATTTGTATTGAATCATTACCATTTCTTCGATGTTCGATTGTAATTGAATACCAAAAGTGATTGCTATTGATCTATCACCATTATCATCATGTTGTATTTGTACCTTCTTATCCTCAAAAGGAAGATTGAGGGATATATTTAAAGTTTCCATTGTCACATTCACATCAACCAAATAGTGATGCCCCAAATGAAATGCTAAATGTGGCTTTTGATCCAATACCCATATGACTATAGGAAATAGTTTCAGTCCATATGCAATCGGTAATATATATTTTCATTTATTCATAATGATTTATATCACGTCCAATAATTCAATTATAATCTCAATATTTTTGAATCCTTATGTACAGATTAGTGGTCACATTTGCCTATGTACAGTAGGTGATAAAGATGTCATATTTTTCTTAATTAACATAGAAACTATATTGGATGTAGCATCTTATGCTATTATGATTTATAAAATATGTTTTATTGACCTATGTGAATATTATACATTATTCACATGATGTAATTTTTTCATTGTAACGTTGACTTAAATATTTTAACCAAGAGGGGTGAATTGTATAATACCCATTCACATGTCCATCTATTATTTTTGGATTGCATATATTGAGTTTATTTTTTCATCCACTAGTGATGGATTTAACTTGTTTGCAACTGGGCATGTAGGTGTGAATATATTATGTGATACATGATAATGAAGATTAGAAATAATTTTGCCTAACTGTTCATCTGTCATATCATGATGAAAATCATCATCACTGTCATAGTAATCATAAACCTTACCATCCTATTACTTAGAATTTATCAACAAAGGAAGCTTAAATGTGTGATTTTATTGATGTTCTAATATCATTGGTTATTTTTGCAATGGATGTTGTTTGACCTAACTTTACTTATTTCCATTATTTTTCCAAGTATGATTACTTGTGTTTACTTTTGATGTTATTGCCTTACAAACATGTTGATACAAAAAGGCTGATCTTACTTTATTCACGTGTCTCTAATTTGACATAGTCTCAAATGAAATAGATTTGAAAGAGGTATAATTTTAGAAATACTTTATACATCATAATATAACATTATGAGAAAATTCAAAGGTTTTATAATTTTCATGCACTATTCATAATGTCCCATCATGTATGAACTTTACACATTATGTAATGTAGGTGGTAAAATTTGCATAATGTGTATATAAGGTGTACCCAAGAGCATGTTATAATTCAATGATCAAGACATTTTATACAATGTAGCTTGTACTATTTTTGTCCACAATGTCACATGTAATGTGATTTGGCTAATTGGTGGGCTAAATAAATTATCAAATCCTTTGATATGCATTACTTATTTTTTAAGGAGATCATTTTTAATACCCATTTTATTTAAGAACTATATGTTTTAAATATTTATACTTGATCCATTATAAAATAGAATTATTTTTATTCCCTTATTTTAAATACTAATTTGTATGAACAAAGGAGAATACTGATCAATAATATCCTTTGAGGGTAGATATTAGTGGTTAAAATTTATTATATTTAAATTATTTTTGAGATATTACATAATACCGACTATATATGTTGGCTCTATATCACTTGGTAATTGAGTTTTATGCAAGGATTCATATAATATATACTTATAGATAGTTGAATATTTTAAATTCTAAATCATTGATGTATTAGCATGAGTGTTACTTATTTCTTCAATCATATCACGCCCTTTAGATTTTTATTACCAACTTACTTGTAGGGGGAACTTGTTATATATTAACAGGTGGTTGAATAGGTTGAACACCATTTATTTTTCATCTATTGTTAATGTGGAATGTTGAATCTAATATAATACATTAAAAATTAATTATATGAGGACAATAACTTTCACTTGAATAGGACCTAGGTGGAAACAAATATTTAGATCATGCAGATTGGCCAAGTGAAGATAGAAAAGTATTCAATCGTATTGAAAAAAACATTATATAGATAGATTATATTTTTATAATGTGTTAAATCACTCTCTTTGTTTTTATACATTTTTTTACTCCATTTTATTATATCATTAATTTATTAGGTATTGTAAGGAAGTTTAAAATCAATAACTATCACTATGTATTATGAAATAAAATAATTACTATATGTGTCCATATTAAACATGATGAATTTCATCAAAATTGAATTAAATATTTTATTGAAAAATATTTAAAGAGTTAAAAAAATCATAAAACCCTAGGATTGTAACAAAATAATTAGATGTCACAATTAAAAGAGACTACCGTAATAAAGTAACAAGTAGTATACTCTAAAAAATAGGCTAATTACATGAATCTATATTCCATTGATATTTTTATAAGATATATTAAATGTGATAATATGATGAATTTGAAAAGTACAAAATTTAATGCTATGATAATAGAAATACAAAGAATAATTATACATATATTATAGACTAATGCATAGGTACATATGACTAGTGCAATTTGAATTATGGATTTTCTAAAGATATAGATCCTATCACTAGATTATAAATATTTTATTTCTACCAATGTCAATGATTATATTTGAAAATCATAAATTTTTTAATGTTAAAAATATATGTTTTTTATTGAAATTCCACAGGCCCCTATTAGTGTTAATTATCACCTTGCATATTGTCTATACATATTATGCACAAATGTTTTCAATAACAATTTTTTGCTCAAAATAATAGGTCCTTCAATTATGGAATGAAAACTTGGAAAATGGGGATTAGTAGGCTCAATTTAAATTGAGGTGACCTTCAAGACCCATATGTTAGTGAGTAATGCATACATAGCCAATACCTTGATGTTGTCCTCAAACATATGAAGTTCCTCCTTATGTGGGCTTCTATCTAAAAAATGGTATAATATGTTATATGCAAGTGCATGTAGTCACATAACTTGAAAATTTTAAATACTTATCATGGGTTTTATTCAAATGCTTAAGAACTATAAGAAAACTAATCCTACGACTATTATCAAAATTAGGAATAATATGGCAGTAGAGCTCATTTGTATGAATGAGTTAGTGAGCTTGAATAGGTGCTCTCTTGGCCACTTATATATAATTAATGAGTGGTATTTGTTTTATATTTATACCAAGCCTTTTTAAAAATAATATCAATAAGGTTATTTAATAAAAATAAGCTGATCCATACATATTTAAATAATGGAAATTTTGAGAGTTTTCTAGGTATAGACACTAACAGTACACTAGGGACACCAACATCAATGGTAGTTTCCTAATATAGATGTTAGTGTCTATGATAATAGGAATTTGATGAGGTTTTGAAACAAATAATGAATAATATAAATTAGTTTTCAAACATAATCTGGGATATGTCTGATCTAGGTAATAAAAATATCAATGTCAGACCATAAGATAATAATTTATGCACAATGATATGAAGAATGTAGGCCTTTATAAAGTGGGGAAGTTAAGAACTAAAGGGTAAAATTTTGAGCAATATTTTTAATGTGTGAAAGACTATTTTATCATGTAAAATATAGATTTATCATCGATAGTAACATATGAGGGTGATACACTTTGGTATTGAAGTAGTGTTAAGACTCTATTCACATTTGGTGATTTTTTTTTGGATAAAAATTGTGCATATAGAATGATACTTTAAACATTAAGAGATTAACACATGGTTCTTTACACTATGTAATGGTATTAATAAAAAAATTTAGATGGAATATTTAATATCTCTCAAATTTGGATAAATATCGAATAAAAAATCAAGTTGTTGACTCTAAAATGAGTAACATAGATCTTTATTGATGAATAAACAAAACCTTGGATGGATGTATGATAATTTCCCCAGTCTATTACCTAGATAAAACAATGTAAGCTGGAATATACAAGTTTTTTACTCTAAAATGAGTAGACATAGATCTTTATTGATGAATAAACAAAACCTTGGATGGATGTATGATAATTTCCCTAGTCTATTACCTAGATAAAACAATGTAAGCTGGAATATATATTCCAGCTTACATTGTTTTATCTAGGTAATAGACTAGGGAAATTATCATACATCCATCCAAGGTTTTGTTTATTCATCAATAAAGATCTATGTCTACTCATTTTAGAGTCAACAACTTGATTTTTTATTCAAATATATATCCAAATTTCCTAAATATGGAAACCATGGTGATTATAGGTAGATAAATTATAGGAAAATCTACAACATAGTTATTTTAGAAATGAACTTGATAGCCTGGTAGATTCTTCCATGTGTTGTTATTGGTTTTTTCCTTTGCTAATGTTTAACTTTATGTAAATGTGTAATTTTCCATTATGACTTCCTTTATGAATGATTTTTATTTTATTCCCTTGTTGAAGGGTGAGAGTTAGTTAGAAGGTATGTGAATTTGATTTTTTATTAGAAATCTCTTTCATGGATTTTATAATTTTTGTAAAATAATGGTTGGGTTGTTTTATTTAAATTTATGTAATTCATCCCTTATTTTTATTTTCCACGCTTTGTAATTTATTCGGGTGGGTCAAAGAAGAACAATAATAGATATTGACATTTGGTAGTTTTATTAGGTTCACTGAAATTATTTACAATATATCACATAGGCTTCTTCTTAGGCATTTGATAGGTAGTTATGTCCCATACTAGTGTTTTTTTTGGAGATATTATCTTGCATGGTGTGAAATACAATTACTATACATAAGCCTATTCATTATTTTGGATGTATTAAAAGGTTTGACAACACCTATATCTCATGTTTCTATGGCTTTGGGGAGCCTATTATTATAATAATATTTAATATCCTTTCTTATTATAGATACCAAAGTTGAATATTCATTTCATCCTAGTCTTGTAATAGGAAAAATACCAATTTTTTTTATATCCTTCAGTATTGGACCTTCCCACTACTGAAAGGCTCATGTTTACCATATAACTATTCCTAAATGATGATCTTATATTATAACCCATACTCCATGTACTATATACAAAAATTAAAATTGATATATATCAATCAATGGAAATTATAGATCCATACCTATTTTTATTCATCTAGATACTAATGACCAAATAAGGACACCAACATTGAATCTAGTGTCAAAATCCTTATCTAGTATTTGGTATTAAAAATTCTACCAAATTAAAAAAAAAATCAAAACTATGGTTCCAACCTATTTGTATTATTGAATCATACCATGAGATATTTTCAAAATGTTTCATATGAATACAAGTCTAAGAATTTTAATTATTCATCTAGAAAATACCAAGCAACCACCTATGAATTATAATTTAATCAATAGTACAACCAAGTTATTATTTCTTATTCATCCTTAATTATTTGTCATTAAAATTTAAATTGATAAAAAAAGGTTTGACACATCCAAATAATAACCCATGAGTAGTATTTGTTAAGATAAAAAATAGATCATGACATACATATACATAGAGCTTACTACACCATTAAAAACACACAATCTCACATAGGGGAAAGATACATAAGTCTAATATCTTCTTGGAGTATTGGCTATGTAGGTAGTGCTCATTGATTGATGGATATTTTAAGTTAGGTCAACATTGTGAGCAAACTAAACCATTTATGGAAAAGACACACAAATGGTGAATAATTGTGATGAACTAGGTTTGATCCATTCAAAGTGTGAAGAAAACGGTTGAGATAAGATAATTCATAGCAAAAATGGTTGAAAATGCTAAAAATAGTAAAATAAAAGATTAAAAATGCAAATTTAGAGCAATCAATACTAAAAATATATCAAAATTAAAAGGAACAACTACAACAATCAATGTTTAAAAAAGATCAAGGAAAAAAGTTGCAAAATAAAATTCAAGATAAGCAAACAAGCATTCTAAAAACAATGTTTTTAAATAAGGATTTTTCAAAGAAAGACGTGCCTAAAAAATCAAATGATATAAATATGGTTTCTAATGATCCGAAAATAATATTTATTTCATGCATACATTAATAAATTTTTTTCCAAATATTATAGATTCTATTTTTTCGTCCTCAAATAAATAAGTCAGAGTACATACTACATCTTCTTACAGTGTTAAATCAAAGATACATAACTCTTCTATAGTCCACAATGAGATATAAACTCCTAATAATGATGAACATATTCAAAAAGTAATTCTAATCTATGGTGCAATGAATATTTCATACGTAAATACTTAAAATGGTATATCACAAGTTTAATAACAACCTAAGAATTTGCATCTTTCCTATACTAATGATTACATTAATGAAATAAATGTGATCTTAATACTATATAATATTGGTATGTTCCATGTATATGATATTGATTATGCATCATAGGAATATGACACACATTATACAGGGCCTCAATATAGGCATCTCCTTGTTGATATTATTCGCCTTTACTATATTTTTTTTAATTTTACATATACTTTTTCATTTTTTCTTATCATTTCAAATATTCCAAAAATCTCCAAAAAATCAAATATTCAAGAAAATACCAATACATTCAAATAATTCAAAAATACAAAACATATTCAGCATTCCGTTTTTTACTATATCCTTGGCACTTATGTTGCTTGATTCATATTATTAGATATAATATATTTTCCTTTATATATACACATACATATCTCATGCATCTTTGAGTGTGATACAAGAACACCATTGACACAAGATATATTCACATACAAATGTTAGATCTCTCCTCTACCTATGTTATATATTAAATTGAGGCCATATGATTTTTTTTATCATTATTGATAGATTATAAAAATGATTTATGATAATTTATAAATTATTGTTTTTGAGATTATAAACTAACACTTACGCATGAATCTATCTATGCACTTATCTCTCATAGTGTACTTGATATTCTATATTATATGACATTTTTTTCTAACTCACATATGCATGGACTAGTATGATATGATTATGTTGGTTTATTATACTTCATTCATTCATATTGTCACTTATTTGATTATATTTCATTTATTTATATTGGATTCCTTTTGAAACATTTGAATATGTTCTTTGCCTATTGGCCTGTGTGCCATTGAATTCCATTTTAAAATTTGAATATGTCATATATTTTCAATTTTAAAATATTTAAACATGCCCATTATATGTGGTCATCTTTTACCATTCCTTTTGTGTTACAAATTGAGTGATCTTTTATGTGTTTTTGATTATTTTTTCATCTTGTATTGTTACTCTTTAAACATTTACATTATACATATCATGCATCTTACGGATTCATGTGATCACACACTACAATCACCATTCATATATCTACTTAGATATGTTAATCCTATATGATAAATGATTCATATATATATTATATAGTTACCTTATCCTTTTAAGTTAAGCTACCTACCAAATTATACTTCTCTCACCTTAGGGGGCCATATCAATGGGGGCATGTCATAAAGGCATGACATCCACATTTACATAATTATAAAATTTTAGGGGGTTCATGTCATAAATAAATGACTTCCATACATACTCAGTTCTTAGTATCTCTAGATTTTAGTGGGGGCATATTAGAAGAACATGACCTCCACACTTCCATAATATATAGTATAAGTACATGAATCAAATATACACTTGGGTTAGAATCCTACATATTTTACTAATTTTTCATTTTTGAAAACAAAGTTTTTTAAATTTTTGGCACATATAATTCAGTTTGAGATACATTATAGGTATATATGCCATTCCATTGCATAGAAATTATGAATTCGCCAAATATATCTCCATATTACTATCACAAATAATTAATAATTACAATAAGATGTATTATTATTGAGCATTTTTTATCTACAATAATTACTATTGTTAATAGTTTGAATAGAGTGAATCATTCAAACTCACCATATTTATATGTTGGTTTGGTTAAATCACTAAAACTCATTAGATTTATAGGATGCATTAATTAAATTGTGCACGTTCATGACATTGTGCATATTAACACTAGATTTGTGCGATTGATATTTAGTGACCTAAATGGTCATTTCACAACTCATCCTTATACCACATTGGGGGTTTAGTACCTTAGAATCTCCGCATTTAAATCTCGAAGCTCTATTTTTGAACCTATCTCAACTCGTATGCTTCATATGAAAGCCTCTTTACCAAGTCAAATTAGTAAGCAAAAACATGGATGCATTAGCACAAATATACTCCTTTTTTGTCTTTCTTTTAAAACAATTCAATAATTTTAAAATTAATATTATATGTACAAATTTATACTATAACATTTTCTTGGTTATAGGTCATACACCAGCAAAACACTAAAGGTAGGTAGTACAAACATAAGAGCACATTAATTTCATTTAACCTAGTAATTTCATAATTATGAATTACTATATTAAAGGGGGATAAAATGTATATATTAAAACTAGATGTTTATAACATCTTAGTCTTTTACATTTTAAAAATACCAATCAAGGATCTATCATTTAGTTTGGGACCTTCTCACTGCCTAAGGCGTCTTAAGCACCATATGACTGGACATAATCAATTATCTTAAAATATGAAACTTATCACCATGATGAAACAAAACTCTAATATTA
>JARHVA010007436.1:187500-227500 GCA_037957365.1 Torreya grandis
TTTGTATTTATGGCATCTTTCCAAGGTTTTTACTCTAGGGATTCATTAACCTTATAAACCTCAATTGACTCAACAATGATTTTCATTATGTTCAAATTTTCTTCTTCTCGAGACATGAGATGAGCCCTTGGTCTAGTGGTGGATGTTTCATGAACTCCATCTAATTTATATTCTCTAACCATAGTTATATAACATTTAGGCAAAAATTAATTTGTTCTTCTAGATATTATAACTATAATATTTCACTGATCATCACAATTATCCTAGACATTAGTGTTACCATCAGTGGTTTTATCATCTACAAGTATACATTTTTATTTAGGTGAGGAAGGGAGAGTGGATTTACACTTATCTTCAAAGTAAACATCCTTGCTTATGTATGTTTTAATTATTTCTAGATTTGTAACTTTGTAAGCCAATAATTATTAACTATATCCTAAAAACAGGTATGTCTTGGATTTTTTGCTTAATTTATTTTTCCTATTTTTAATAGCATCTATGTATTACTATAATCCATGAGATATTGAGGGTTTATTCACTACACATGATTCTTGTGGATTCATCTCATTAAGAGATAAATTAGGTGGCATGTTTATCAGATAGATACTTTTAAATATTATATCCACCCAATATGTACATGCCAAAACTAAATCTTCAATCATGTAACACATCATTTTCATGATAGTTTGATTCAAATTTTATAAAAAAAATTACATTATGGAGTATAAGGTGGAGTCATATTCTGGTGCATGCCATGTTCTTTAAATAAGATGAAAATGATTTAATGGTGTATTCCCCCTCCCCTCAATCTCAGTCTAGAGCTTTGATTTTACAATAAATTTTAATTTTACAATAACTTTGAAGTATTAAAAAATGTTTAAGCCTTGGTCTCGTGTGAGTGGTCGTAAAAAAAATATATAGAAATAATGAAACCCATGGTGACTAGGTATGATGGCTCCACATAGATCGGTATGCATCAAATTTAATTTGGTATGAGCTTGAAATGTTAATTTTATAAATGATTCTCTGTTTTTTTACGTACTAGACAATTGGGGTTGATATTAATGCATTCATTTTTAGAAGACGACCTCTCACCATATTATAATGGCTTAGTTTATCCAGGTTTCCAAAAATTACATGCTCATATATTTTATATCAGCAGATTTAGACCTGTTTGAATCCTTTGCAATAAGTGTCTGATTTTTATGTTGAAAAAAGTAAGTTGGAAAATTTAACAAAATATAGATGCTCATGAAATAAATTAAGATTTATTTTAATTATATTTGATGAGGAACATATTTTTAAAACACTTATATTCAAAACCAACATTTAGGTTATGCTCGATTGATTGACTGATAGATGGCATATTATTAGTGAGTCTTGTAACATTCAAGACATCATATAGTATATGGCTATGTCATCTATGTGGTATGATAATGTTAATAATGCCAAAGACATGATATGATATATTATCATCTAAAGATACATGATTTTTGTGAGGTGTCTAATACAAAATGTATAACCAATATTATTTTCTGGTCATCTATTAAGTTAGATTAAAGTCAACATATGAAATATAATTTTTTAAAGTTGATTCATCACAAGACTATACAACATATGATAAATATTAATAATATTATCTTGTTGATGTCATTTATTTCTCTAATTTCCCTTCTTTTAATCTTATCCTTTATTATATTGTGATGATTATTTTTATTAGTATTTTTTTAATATGTGAGCACTATGAGAAAAAATAATACCAATAATATTTCATTTAAGTTACGTTCTTCCTTATTTAACATTTTTATGTATGAAGGAGAAAAACTTAATTATTACGTCCCACCCAATATGAATAAATGTATGATTGAACCTTGATATAACAACCATTATCTATATTCCAGCTAGGTTTTTTTTAATGTTGCATAGGTTTGGATATTAAGTCAATTTGCCTATAATATGACTGATATAATGTTTAATGCATTACCTCATGTATACTAGATTTCCACTACCTCATAGATGGTGCTGGAAATCGGATCGTTTATCATCTGGGATGCATTGGTGAGAAAGCTTGGGATTTGTTGAAATTTATATTATGTTTATGCTAACCCATGTGAAAGTTATTTAATAATTCTATTGTTATTATCTGTACACGAATGCATCATCATGTTTATGCTATCATATTTATTTATTGATAATAGTTATGGATGTAACAACAATCATACATGTTATGAAAACAAAACATTGGGATGAAGTTTCATGGAGGAGGGAAGTATATAACAGCATGCCTATCCTTACCCAATGTTAAGTATTAATATTTATTTGATCTATTGACATGTCAATTATTTATTATTATTTTATAAATATATAAGTTGTACTATATTGGGTGAAAATATAATATTTTTTTATTATTGTTGTGATGAACAATCAATTGATCAATGTGATTTCATTTATATTTCTTTCAGTCATGGAGATGCTATGATGGGTTTAGTGCATGTGTAGGAGATAGGTATTTCTGAATGGATCATAATTTTATATACTAATTTTGAGATTAGTTGGTTAAGTTTTAATTTAGTCTATCAATGTAACATTTTAATCGACGTGATACAAATGACATCATCAAAAAAAGAAATTATAGTAAATGTTGATTTATAATAAGGTTCATTATATGTACAGATAAATATATGACATATTCGACACCTAAATTATTATCAATTATTCTTTTATAACATAAAGATAAGAAAACAATTTTACATATATATGAAATATAATAAAAATAAATGTGGAAAGATTTGTGGCTTCATAAAAATAATATTTTTATTATAAATTATAATCATATATAAATTACCAATAATGCAACTCAATGAGTATTAATACTAAATTCAATAATAGTAAAATTGAAGACCACAATCAAAGCCATTGTGATTGGCAATGTATAAAATGCCAGTAAGTTATGAGTAGCCCGAGGAAAGTGGTCACTAGATAATTAATATGAACAAGATGACTACAAGAAATGCATCTTCTCAATAAAAAAAAGTAAATGCAGACAAGAAATAAAATGAAAAAGAATATTTAGTTGAAAACAATTTGCAAAAGAAGGATGAATACTACAAAAGAAATGAACCCTAAAATAGAAAGATCAGAATAAAAATGTGATTACAAGATGTTTTCCAGTCAAAGAACTCTAAGAAATAGAGTCTAAGATTTATTGTAGTTGGTGGAATAACTTCAAGCAAAAAATGACCACAAGGAAAGTTGATAAAATATTAAGGAAAGATATGTACAAGATAACTCAGAGAAGAACATATATATGGAATGGGAGAGAAAATATTAGTCAATAAATACTCAGATCAAAGAAAGGTCTGAAAAACATGTTAGAATGCTGGATCAAATCGAGTTATTTTAATAAGGAGCACATTGACTAAAGGAGGACAAGCCTCCATAACAAGACCTCACAATGGTTTGTCCTATTGCAACATATAAAATCCCATATATATGTGTGTGTACGTATATGTATATAGGTGGAAAACTTTGTTTAGTTTATCGGATAATAGCCAAATCACCCATGCATATTGTTTAGCATAGGGAAAGCTTGGAGCATTATTGAATGAATCTGTTCTTAAACAAACAGAGATACTTTAATGGAAAACGTTGCAGCCAAATGGATTTCTAAGTTTCACCTTATGAAGTACGTGCAAACATTGTGTGGGTGATGAGATGTATCATGGCACCAAATCATGTTATAATCGGTAGAGTATGATGATCGGTAGAGTATCATGTTATAGACAAAAGGAATATGTTCTAAATTGATTGTGCTCTTCATTTAACTTTGAGATTATATAGTACTAAAAATATGAGTATCGTTTTCGATACATGGTAAAGTTAGTTATGGTAGGTTATTCATAATGACATGTGAGATTGATATTGTTTTGCAAACGTTAGATAGTTTTATCTCATTATCTAACTAAATCCATAAATATATGGAATATTCTCTTCCAAATGATAGAATGAGTCGATGATATATATTTATGATTTATTTCTTCATAAATTAATATAAATTGTTTTCTATTATAATGTAGATAATTTTTTTTAAGAATAATTGTAATTTCTAAATTGTTAGGTGAAAAAATATGATAAATTAATATAGTAACGATTCTTTTTTCTTATTTGAGTATAATATCATAATAAGTCAACAAAAATAATATGATAGTTACTATGAAGCTTGTTTGTTGTGTTTAATGGATCTTACATCCTTCACAATAGATCTTTATAATTATAATATTTTCAAATGAATAAATTAAATATACATTTTGGAAGCTAATAACACATATTGAACATGGTTTTTAATTGTGTAGAAATTTGTTGTGGTTATAGATTTATAATGTGTGGTGATTGATCTAAACATTTTAAGTTATATTACAAATAGTACATATGTCCATACTTAAATAAAATTAAAAGATAAAATTGATTAAGGAATGAATATTTAGGTTTGTTAACATTAATTCATTTAGAATAAAATGAGAATAGATTCAGATTTGAGATTATTAGTAAACGATCTTGAAAAACTTGCTTAATATAATAATATTTGGTGTTCAATATTTTTTTAAATTGTTTTTATTTTTAATTTCTCTGACATATCTGTAAATCTTGGAAATAACTATATTAAATATTAGATCTAATCATCATTATTATATTTAAAAGTTACATGAAACAATAATATCAATTAAATTAGATTCAAAGTATAAAATTCTTACGTGTATTTTGATCTCTATGAATAACGCCGGAGGTATTCTACGTGGGAAACTATACTATGATTTGTCTCACATTTGGTATGTACTCTCAGATGCGCTCTGTTTTATTAAAGCTTTTTCATCCATTCACATCTTGTCAAGTGTACATTGTTTGAGGTATTAACCGACAAAATGGATGGTCGGAGTTTGTTTTCGTCACACAACTGACACCAACTGGCTGCACTCTGAGATGGACACCAAGCACCATATCGTGCACCACGTAGCATGTCAATCTACATAGCCAGGAATTCCCATTGCCGAAGACTCGACGACAAATACAGACGGACGGATTCTGAGCGAAGACTCGACGACAAATACTTCATCACTATAAGGGACCGTGACTGGTACTGGAAAGCATTTTTACCCGAATATGTTGACAGGGATCATCCAGCCTGTAAACCTTTTGGCCCAAACAACACCCCATTAGAAGGGGTCAAATCCCCCAAGAGCATCGTCATCATGGTGAGCCTTGCCTATTGCAAGATTGGCAGACCAACTACGTAGAAGGCATACACAAGGCTGGCAAAAACACGAAGCTCGTGTTCTTGAAGTAACCCACATTTGACACAGACAACAAAAAGATATTTTTTAGAAATTTTTATAGCAAAGCTCCGTCAGCCCGAGAGCAGCTTCTGTTGCGTAATTCACCTGAATTGCAAAATCAAAAGACCTAACCTACCTGAAATTCTATCAAATCTCACAGGGTTTTAAATGTAAATAAATTCAATGAAATATCTAACCCTGTGATGCCTACTCCGATATGACGAACACCCCGTTCGATATTAATTTTAGTCAATACTTAAAAAAAAAATTAAAAATTACAAAAGAGACACAACATCCACAAGATTTCAGCAAAAACAACTCAGATATATCAGAGAAAAAGCCGAAAATGTGTTTGTTTAAAAGCCCCTGGTAAACGGATGAAAGAGGCGCTCCACATTCTGGATTGGTAACTACTATAAACTTGCATTTCCATGAAATGGTAAGAGTCTTTGTGGTGGTGACTCAACGGTAAAGAAGGTGGGTTTTACCTAGTAGGTCCCATGTTTGAGTCTCCCTTGCCACTGGTAGTTGACTCCTCAAGTGGCATTGCTCCCCATGGGTATTCAAAGGTTCCGCCTATATAAATAGTCAAAAAAGAACCGCTTACCAATATCAAGAGAAATGTGAAATATAAGTGTTTTGAAATAAATATGGACATACATACAACCAACACTACATTTGGCCAGTAGAGAGGTTGCAACAATGCATTGATGGCACTTGGATGAGATGAGTGCTCAAAATGTTTAAAAAAAAATATTTTTAAACTTTAATTACAAATTTCATATATGGATCAACATGTGTCCCATTTTAAAATTTAGTACTTTTTAATTATATATATTTACTATAATAACAATTAATATATCTATGATGATGATGATGATGATGATGATGTTATAAATATTATGAAATATATTAAATATTATTTTCTTTATTGTTGTAATATATTATTAGATGTAAATTAAAGAATGAGGAAGAATTTACACAATTTCACTTTAGACAATTACCCTTTATCAAAATACAAAATAAAATCCCTTTCAACATAACTTGCATTTTTTGGGCAAATATGAACCATGACTATTAGCCACAAATGACCATTTCTGCATTGGGTATTAAGCAATAATAATATATTAGTTTTGTGAGAGGTTTCGATGAAAATGAGGTTGTTGTTTTTTTCGTATGGCATAGAAATATGTTGTGTAGGGAGGAGACATTTCATTTATTTGTGAGATCGAGTAATGGTAAAGTAGTGGGGATGGGTAAGGACATATAAAACATGGAAGAAGTCAAAAAATTCAAATTGAGTTGCGTTATGATGGTAAGGGGAAATGAAAGGTTATTGTCGGTGATAGATTTGAATAACATTGAGTAGATACACAAGCAAAACTCATTGACCTATGAGACATGTCAATACAACTTATAACTTCTATTGAATTGTTTCAGTTACTCAATATATAACTCAAATAATTTTCATCTCAATGATATCAACAAGTCACAAATACTTCCACTGTGGAAGCTAAGACCCCTTTGTAATGGATGCAGGTCATCTAAATCCAATAAATGCCCAAAATTTGGGTCTGGTGTACCATATGGGCCCCTTGTTATAAGATATCAGCTTAAATACCTTGTCATTTCTCGGGTTATTACTGTCATGTTTTTACCTGATTATAGAGAAAGATATTTGCCATCATTGTTGATTGAGTCTATTGAAAAATACTCATAAAAAAGGTTGACATCCTTAAATTGTAATGGCCTCAAATAGAAAATGTGTGTAGTAAAAGATACGACTATAAGATGGAAGATTATATTATATCATTGAGAGATCAGCCTTCTAAAGGACATTATTAGGCCCATGAGTCTTTAAATGATTGGAGAAATTGTATGGTCCCATTGACAACATGGTCTCATGGACATAATTACATTCATTCTGTAAGATATATAAATAAGCTCAACTATGTCACAAAATTCCATTCTTATGACATACAATTTATGTTACATGTGAAGCAATGTAAGTTACCCAATTCATAGTATGATTGCTTTAATGTAACACCCTTTTCAATACACATGACATTATTACCCAAGCAAACATTTGAATATCATACACCTTATTTAGTTAGTTGATTATAATTTGGTTGTACATTAGTGGTTGAGTTCTCTAGACATAGACAAAGGTCAAATAATTATACTCATTAGGGTAAATTTGGATTCGATCTTGCATAATTGCATTGGGCACAACCCAATCTTGAAATTCATAAATGAGTTTTGGATGATTTTGAACACTATGAGTGCTGCATAAAAAAAAAAGTTGTGACTTACAAACATTTTTTACTTTTTCGCTTTGCAAATAGAAGGGATACCAAAATTTACATATGCATATAACATGAGAAACATGAAGCCTACCAAAATAAATGTTTGTGACAAATATAAAAAAATGATACCAACATTACAATTGTCCATATTATGGTATGTAAACATTCTTTAACTTTCCCCTTCATAAATATAAGAGAGTTTGGAAGTGCATATACCAAACATGTGAATCATGAGTACTACCACATTAAATATTGGTAACACATCTCAAAACATTAGATAAACATTAAAAACGTCCCTTTTGATGGATCCTTATTGAATTTACACAAGCACACAAGTGTTTTGGTGGAGGCAAGATGAAAGACATAAATCCTAGGAACATTTGGTGGATGGTGCACAAATAGTCCCCCAATGCACTTGAACCTTTTTAATGATCACATGAACCCTTCCTAAATAGAATAAGACATCACATATGAGAAAGCAGATGGTGATATATTCATTCTATTTTAAAATTTACCCAAATCAACATTGTTGTAGAAGGTCTTTTGTGAAGGGTTGATGAGGAGAACATGATGCTGATTTGATTGTAGGAAGGCTTTATGTTCATTGTGCAACCCAAATCAACACTACAATTCCATTTTTATGGAGATAAGACAATGAGGTTCTAAGGTCTATATTGTAACGCAATTCTATCTTTATTTCATGTAGTAGCTTCATGGCAGGTTAACCACAAAATAAAAAAGGAAAAATAAAATCTTCAATTTGAAAATTGACCCTTCTCTTATGAGATGTAGGTTTCTAATTAGTAGAGTTTTTGGGTAGGCATCATGGAAATTGGTGGTGGTGGAGTTGGAATACGACTCATGATCATTAATGTATCTCTTGTGAGTTAATTCAAGTCAATTTATGTGTTATGAGAAGTTTGATGGATGTTTATATTCTAGTATGAAGGATGTATGTGGTCCTTTTCCTTATTTGGAATATTATATTTAAATATATATAGAAATATATTGTATATTTTATATTTAATATTATGTAGAGTCTTATATATAGTATAGTATAATATAATAAAATTTTATTTATTATTTAATATTTATTAAATCAAATGGATGTGTTCTGAGTCACATGGTTTGATCAAGCTGATATATGTTGAATAGAGAATCAAGGGGTTTATCAATTTTTATTTTTTATTCTAATCATATAAGTTTATATTGGAGAAAGATCTTTTTCTCCTTAATAAAAATTCTTAGGTAGTTGGTTTTCCTTTTTTTGATGAATATAATGATCATGCTGAAGGTGAATGGATTGGTTATAATTCCCTTCAATTCATATGTCCTTATTTTGGGCCCAATTCCTAAAAGAATCAAAGAGTTCATGTAATTACTTATATAATGGAACAATGGATAACAAAAATTGGATTTTATACATGTATTTTATGGAGGTAAAATTTTTTAATGAGATTGATAAAGTATGAAGTAACTCGATTAAGTAAATGAACATGAGTTTTCCATTCAAGTTGACTTCACTAATTGGCTTAGCTCACACTTTTATTGAGCTCCCATGAAGACTACACATGTATCAAAATGTTACATTTGGCTCCCCTTATATCTTCACATGCTCTATTTTTCCTCCTTATCTCTCTTATGGAATTGATAGTCGATGAATGCTCATGGTTGGGGCACCTTTTTTGTGGAACAAGACCATGTTACCTATCTTCACATTGCAATGTGAGGGATTTTTAATATAAAAAAAGTAATAACCTCTATCATGGTCGATGTGGTAGTAAAGTCCCAAAAATTTATAATGCAAATTTTCTTGATCTAGTTAACAGTCCCTATGAGTGACACGTGGAGTATTTACAGGCTAGTAATGTGGCAGTCTATCATATTTAGATCGAGTATAGATTGGCCTTGGAATATGAATGATTATGCTCAACACTTTTGGTCTCAAATACATTTTCACAACACATCATGATAGATGTGGGATTTAATACCTGAAGTGAGACACAAACATAATCGAGCTTGACCTTGAAAGCATAAGAAAGCTCAATTTCTAGTATGGTAACCTTGATGAGTATTAAATAGAGTAGATTAGAAAAGAAGTGAAATATAACTAGGTAATATAAGTACCTTAGAAACAAAGTTAAAATGTTAAGATAAAAAAGAGATAGATACAGAGATAGTTTAATAGACAAAGTGGAGGATCTTGCAAAGTATTCAAAAAATGTGCTAGTTCTTAGTTGTAAAATTGTTATTTTTAGCCTTGCACACTTCAAGAAAATGGTAAATAAAGATGAAAAACCCACTGATATGTCATTATAGCTAGGGAAGGGTTTATAATCAAGAATGGACCAAATAGATAAAATAACTAAAAGTAACTAATAGAGGTTATGATCAGTGCCCTACTACTTGTATCTCTACCTAAACCAAGGTGAGAGGACCTATGGGTTAGCTTGCTCACATGGAGAGATTCTACAATTCAACCTCTATGGAGAATTTTAGCACAAAAAATAAATGTGACCAAGGAACAACCAAACTTGTTCACTCTACCTCTGAAGGGTTGTCACACATAATGTACAAATGTACTAGGTCACATAAAAGCTACTTAAGATAGATATAAAAGTTCGTATAACCTTCATTCTAAGTTTTTTTAAATAACAAGGCTGGATGGAAGACTGTAATGCTAATATTCAAAGTATAAAATAAAAATAAATGTTATATAAGCAATATCTTATGAATTTTCAAGGAAATAACCTTTATGATATGCAACAAGTGTGCATTATTTATAGGGTAGGAAAATGTAGGATAGTTTGTTAATTATAAAAAGAGTGGTGGTGTGTTGGTGGTTTACAAATAGTAGGGCATCTTGTAGTATTCATGACAATATTCCTTCACAAAGATATAGAAAAAACTCATAAGCAAGCTAATGGGACATACCCAGTGATCCTTGAAAGACATAGAACATATGCTGAATCTAAACTTTCAAACACTTTACCTTGTTACATCCATATAACTAGGGTGACCTAATAAGTTATTCAATAACATATCCTATAATAATTTAGAAAGGGTTTATAGTCTAGATCTATGCTCAAAATGATAACTGATAGTGAACACAACCCCAAATGTCTAATCATCATAACTTGAAAAATAGAATACTACACTTTATCAACAAGAAATAACAAAGAACCACAACCATTTTCATTAACTTGATAAGAGATATTACGTATGTGAATTTTTCAAAATACTGCCATGGGGACAACCATGGTGAGATTTATCCATGTTGGATAGGAGAGACATAAACATGCTCTTAGAGATTTATAATGGTTTTACACTTGCAACTACCTTAGCAAGGGAGATAAAATCTACACATTGGAGTTGATCCTATTTTTTTGGCAAAGCGTAGACTCTGAGAAAATGAACAACCAAAAATAATGAACCCATAATTTTGAATAGAGGACAAAACCTCTTATTAATACTTTTTGAACCCTTTTCAAATCTAGGACCGTGGGTTGTGATTTGGAAAATTATAAATCATCCCTCCAAATTCTATCAATCATTTCTCTAACTAACTCTATAAGGAATTATGAAGATTTGCAAAAAACCCTTTGATTTCATGATTAGAGATGCCTTTTTACATGATCTGGAAGGTGAAAATTTATGTTAGAGGCTAAACAAACTTTTTCCTCATGTGTAACTACCTAAAGATACCTATTAAAACTTACACAACTAGGACCTCCTCAACAATTTTATTTCCTCTTATCCACATCATGGAATAACTTGCTCTTACAATGATGACATGGGAATGTTCTGGTTGTGGTAGAAATTGAAAATTATCCATGGCCATTTATAAAATATTTTTTGGAATGGCCAATAGACCTTATTTCACACATTGAATTCATGTTTGTCCATGAAGGAACCATCAATTTTAGCTTCAAAATTAATGATTGACACATATTGACATGTGGCACACCACATCAAATCTAACTAGGCATTTGTGGGGTTTAAAGTGACTAAGCGACTTGATTGGCTCCATCGTGGACATGTATCACTTTATTATTTAATGCTGAATATGGATCAAATACACACCATCAATTTTTAATAAATTTTTGGTCGTTGAGTTGATTGCACATCATTGATCTTGATTTGGGCCTTCGAGATCTTGCCACTTAGTTATTTTATAGGTTTGTTATGTACCATGTAAATAATATTGATTGATTGAATACTATCACACAACATGGAAGCCTCTCATTAGATCTCTATCCCCATTAAATTCTCAACTCTTTGCTCAAACCATTGGATCTTCTAAATATGCTTGAGATTTAATCATGAGATATGGGCTTGACACTTGTCACTTTTGCATTTATCTTGAGTATTTTTTAAATTTCCACCTTTGATCACACATAATTGATATAATTTTCATGGATCAAATGTGCTCCATCAATATTTATCCAAAGGTTTCAATCATTTTCTCCATGTACAATTAGATCTTTGACATGGTTCCCATGATGGTGATACTTTTCATCTTCTCATTTGTCCTGACGTTTTATTGAAATATTGACCGATTATGCACCATCTATAAGAATCTGTATGCTTTTTCACATACCATTGATTGATGAGAAAATTATTTAGATTTAAATCATGCCCTGCTAGCTCAAAACTTGTCACTTATGTGTTTCACCTGAGCCCTTTTAACTTTTCAACATTGATCATGCATTGATGGATCACCTTTCTCTAAATTCAATGCATCATTCAATTGTGATCTTCTAGATCAGACATGATTGGATCAAAATTAACATGAAAACAATTAAGTCAAAGTTAAAGGAATAAAGAACTTAGTATAAAGTCTTAGCCTAAGGTTTTGTTTCACTAATAAATATAATATGAGCTTTAGGATATAAATTTAATCTATGTTTATAACAAAGGGACCAAGTGTTAGTTAGACCATGTTAATAGATAAAAGGGACCAAATATGAATTTTAGACTAAAGTTTGGTTGTGTTAATAAACATGACTAAACCTTAGTATAAATATTAAACTAAGTCCATGGCATATTTAAAGCATTCTCACGTAAATTGTTCCTACCAAATTTGAATTTAAATCAAAGGGCCTAAGCTAGGACAATTAGAACAAGGGTTTTAAGATGCTCAAACATGAAATCAACTTGGATTTTGATATACTAGAGGATATTAAAGATTAAATTAACATGAAATATTATACCCTAGACATTTTCCATAGACTCCATTCAACTTAAAACCTATATTTCTGAATTGAGAATTTCTTTGAGCATTAAGATGAATTTAGAGCTTGAACACTATCTTCAAAAAGTCTAATTTAATCAAGAAAGAAACTAATATAAATCCCTTCACTAACTCCATAGAGAACATACCTCCAAGATCAAAAGGAATGTTATTTAATCTATTGTATAAAACTTGACCTTTAATGAACACTTTAAATAATAAGTTGGGTTAATAAATTAAGCATTTATACTTATAAAGTGCTTAATTAATTTAGTGCAATTATCAACACTAACATTGTCTCTCACCTAAGGATGTACAAAAACCATGGGTGTGCAAATAAACTCAAAATATAGGACCAAGTACCAATCCATCAGATCAAAGAGTCAATAAATTATCAATTTATATGGATAGAGACCCATGAAGGCTCAAGGAAAAAGGTAAACTGATAACAATAGATCTAGAGGACCTAAAAATGAATGCATAAAAAAAATATAAAAGGAAAATATATAATCAAGGCCCAAAGAAAAGGGGTGACAAAGAAATAAAATAATGAGATTATACACTATACAATTATGTATATAATTATAGACTCAGTGAAGAAGTTGTTTTAGATGTCTACAATTGACTAGCAGCTCTAGTATTTCCTTGTCTAGGTTTCTCCAAAAAAACATTTTTCCATAATTCGACAGTTGATGGAATAGGGACCCATCCAAAAGGCATGAAATTTTCCATGATTGCCTTTCTCTTCAGGCCTACTATCCCAGAGAAGAAATATATCACCTACTTGGAAGGTTTTTAGAGTGACACTCCTATAATATATCTTCTTCAGCTTTTCCTTGAACTTGAGGTGTCTATCATGAGCTGGTCTTCAAATTTAATAAAGCCCAATAATTTGGTTCATCCTAATTTTATATAAATTAATTTTCTCTTCATATTCTATTTATTACATGATTTGATAGATTGGAAACTATAAATTCATAGGAAAAAATGCTTAAGCTCCATAGATAAGCTCAAAAGTGCTTTTAGTTGTAGCTCTCTTGGGAATGATCCTATCAGCCCACAAAGCAAACTTTAGCTATTCAGCCCATTTTTTCTTATTTTCTTCCAATGTTCATCTAATGATTTTGAGCATGTTTTTATTACTAGATTTTGCTTGCTCATTTCTCTAAGGGTTGTAATTGTACGCATAGGTCATTTCAATCATATATTCATTTCACAATGACACTAAAGGTTTACATTTAAAAATCATTTAATTATTAGTAATAACATTTATGGGCATGCCAAATCTACAAATAATTTGATTTAACAAAAAATCCATAACCACCTAATATGTAGCCTTCTTTGTAGGGACCACCTCAACCCATTTTATGAAGTAGTCAATTGCAACTAGTATCTCTCTATGTCTAGCACTTGATGAATCAAAAGTTTATATAATGAAATCCATTCCCCATTATTTAAATTAGCCTTTAATTATTACAGGCTGTAAAGGAAGAGAACCAAAAGCTTTCATCCTCCCAATAAAGTGCTAACATTTCTATCACTTTGTAGGTTTCTAAGAAAAATCTTTAAATAGTGATGGCAACCAATAAGAAGCTCTCAAAAATTTATGAATTGTGACTTTAGGTGTAAAATGGCCAACACATACTCCACTACGAAACTCTTCAATCAAATTATCAGTTTGATCTTCTAGAATGTATCTTAGGAGAACCCTATCTAGATTATTCCATGTAAGTCCTTTTTCAATCAAGAAGTACTTTTGGGAAACAAGCTTAAGAGTAATCCTTTGATTCTTATCCATGTCAAGGGGATAATTTAGATTTTATAAGTAATAAAACATGTCTTTATACCATGGAAACATGTTAAATTAAATCAAAGAATTATCGACATTGAAAATAAAAGTATTTACCTCAATGACTTGCAAATTGGTCTCATCTATGAGCTTGGCTAGACCCATCACTCACACTAAATTGGTGGTTTGAATATTAATATCATATTCTTTCAACTTATTGACCTACCTGCATCTCTTGTTGGATACTTTAGTCTGAGTTAAAATGTCCTTCACCATGGTATGTGGAATTTAAGCAATAATCTTTGAGCTTAGAATGTAAGGTATGACTTATTTAACAACCTTTAAGAGAGTGAAGGCTTATTTTTTCCTAATGGTGTAATTCAATAAAGCATCTTGCATAGCTTTGTTAAATAAAACTACAAGCTACTCATGATGGTCTTCATTATTTTACAAAAAGACAACAACAATAATGTTTTATTATGCAAAATAGAAAATCTAAAATGACTTAGCATAATTAGGGTTAGAAAAAATGAGAGTAGACTTTAAAGCTCCTTTGATGTCAATGAATAAATTAAAGACCTTCTCTTCCCAATTGATGGCTTGATTCTTCTTCAACATAGAAGTGACAGGCAAAGTAATCTCTTTAAAATTGGGACACAAACCTCCTTACATAATTTATTTATCTAAAGGACTGAATTCCCCTTTTGGACAATGGGATGGGCAATTTGTCAATAGATTCTACCCTCTCGAGATCAATCATAACACCATACATGGACACTATATGTCCCAATGACTTGGCCTTTTGTGTTCTAAAGTGGCATTTATTTAGATCAAGCAAAATACCAAACCCCCTATATCTGATCAACACTTTCTCTATATTCTCCAAATGTTCTTCTCTAGTCTTGGAGTACATAGTATTATCATCTTGATACAAAACTATAATTTTTTTAATCATCGCTACAAAATCAATGTCCATAGCTCATTGAAACATTGCACCAACATTCATTAACTTGAAAGTCATCATCATATATACATATGTACCTCAATGCATTGTAAATATGGTCTTGGGTCTCTCATATTCCTTCACCATAACCTAGTTACATCATGAGAAGATGTCTAATGTGGACATCTCTGATCTTATAGCACTCTACAATAGGTTTTCTATATTGGTCAGGGCATAATTATCTTTTAAAGCATATTTATTCAAATTTTTAAAATCCACAAACAAGCAGATGTCACCATTTTTATTTCTCACAAGGACTCAATTTGTAACCCATGATGAATACTTGATGGGCTAAATGATACCACCGTCTCTTAGCTTATTCAACTCATCCCACATCTTAGTGGTGAAAATAGGGTTAATAGGTCTCTTTTTCTACCTAAAAGGCTTGATATCAAGCTATAATGGGATGACATGTTGGAACAAGTATTCTCTATATGCTTTCAACTTAGGAAAAGACCATGCTAATCAATCCTAGTACTTTCCTAGTAGTTTCATGTAAACTTTCTTCTTAGTTGTACTTAGGTGAGTACCTAGTGAAACCTTCCTTAGTTTCTCATGAGAACCCAAATTACACTCAATCACATCCTTTGAAATAAATGAGTCTCACATCTTTATTCTATCTGCTTCATCAAAATATACCTATAAACTTATTATTCGTCTAGGTAGGATGTTTGTCTTCAACTGGATAACATTCTTCCAAAATAAATGTTCTTTTCCATCACAAACCTGAACTCAAAGTTTATGACCTAATCATGGAACTCAACTTAAAAATTTAGAAACCTCTTAATTTTTTCATCATCTTCAAACACCTACTAGTGATGAACATTTTTTTGGATTGATTGCCTAATAAGCACTTCCACTTCATATTGACAATGATGGCTTGTATTTGTCATGTCAAATTGAGCACCTAACCCTACAAGTCTATCAGTTTCTTTGTTGAAACTTATATCATGATAATAAAGATTGAATGCATCAAAGAATTCAAGAAAATCCTAGATTGCATTCTGATATTATTTCAACCTTTTTCTTGGTGGCATAAGCATTGAAGACTTGTTTTACCACTAGATTGGAATCACAATTGATAATCAATATTTTAATTGCATGTTCATGGGCAATTCATAAACAAAGCTAGATTGTGTCATACTTAACAATATTATTAGTGCACTCAAAAGATAGCTAAAATGGAAACATGAAATAATTACCATTGGGAGCATATAAGACAACCCCTACTCCATTTACAAGATTGGAACAAGCCACACCAAAACACACCTTCCAAAAAATAGATTCATTATTAGGTAAAACATCAAGATCAATAAGGTGTTAATTAGTGTCAGCATTCCCAGTAAGGTTCCCAATCCCAACCTCTATGTGGAATATTTTATTTTGAACATGTTTTACATTTTCAATTGCATGTAACATCTTTAGGTCTATATAAACTTTTACCATCTTACCCTCCAATGGAATGGTCACATAGGAAAGGTCTATTTATATACATCCACCCATACTAGCATCCGATTTACATGATATCATCATCCCCCAGTTAGGTGTCTAGTCCAAAACTACCACATCCATATTCAAATACTTACCTTGATGCACTACCAACTAAATTACCAACCCCTTGACTTGTCTAACAACTAGAAATTATTATGAGTCCATGGCATTACACTTACCAAATGTTGATGTAATCTTAACTTTGAGCTCATTTAAGACACCCAATGAAATTATGTTACAAGAAGTACCAAAATCAAACATGAAATTATGGACAATAATACCATTGATTATTAGGGTTGTATAAAAAGGATCCACATTCAACTGACTCTCTACTAATTCAGTCCCCAAATAGACTTCCAGAGCAGGTTCAAGAACCTCTTCATATTCTTCATCACTTTCTAGGGGTGTTTGGGGTAAATACATTTCATTTGTATTTGACTTCTCACCAAATACCAAGTACTCAAATTCCTTCTTCCTATGCTCAGGCATTCATAATAATTCAATAAGTGTCATGGTGATTTTTAATTCACTCAAAACATGGGCCATATCACATATACTATACTTGAGAAGAGGAGTATTTGGTGGAAGGGTAACAACACCTTCAACTAGAACACAATCACTTAAGGTTTGAAGTGAAGTAGAGTAGGATGGATTTACAATATTTAGTAGTAGCCTTCAAAGGTGGATTTTGTTTAACATCATTCACACCTTTAGGAATAATAGATAATAAATGTAATTTATTTTTAGTAGGAATGCCTCCATGCTTAGAAACTTGCGAAATGAGTGCTAATTTGGAAGTATTAGGGATTTCCATAGTTTTCTTAGCTTACTTATTTGTATCCCTTGCCCTTAGATTTCCAAGGATAGTGTCTTGAGGAGCAGTAATTGGTTTCCTAATTCTCAAGTAGTGTTCCTTATCTTGGGAAATTGATGCATTAACCAGCTACTGCCTATCCTCAACTGATGAAATTACCCCATTATTTTTATAATCATCATTTATTTTTAAAAATTAAAATAATGAATAGGTAATTCATATGCCTATGCCATACTAACCTCATAATAAAATTATCAAGTTCGGACAAATACCTTTTGTACCACACTCCAAAAGTGATCAACAATAACAACACTCATCAATTTTGTAGAGGCAGATATCTTGCTTTGAGGACTTTGATAATTGAACATCATAATCTCATCACTAGATGATGAAAACTTAGGTTCATCTACATCTTCATAAATCAATTCAAATGTATGACATGGAAGATGTCAAAGGAAGAACTTGTCATACTAATTAACATCAATGTCACAACCTAAAGCATTCACTTTGGCATTTAATAGATCAAATAATTGTTTCATAGCCCTTCTATTTTGATGTCTATATGTTCTTTCATCATCTACAAGACTCTTCCCTCTATCATTGTCTCAATTATGAAAATCATGCCTCATTTGTGCTGATTTAGATTTGGATCCCTATCTTGATTGGTAGACACATGAGGGACCCCCTTCTGAGCTCTTGTAAGCTTGTATGACTTCTCTTTGATAGCAGAGGCTAGAATATTAACCATATCCTCAATATTGACATTCTTAGTGGACTGTGTATTTTTAGGATTGACCAACTTCACATCAGCCCTCTTTCTCATGGGATTTCCCATAGCCTTTATTTTATTCTCAATTTAGATGGGAATATTGAATTCCAACAATAGGTTCATGGGAGCCTTGTTTCACAAGTATTACACAACCTTATTATAAAATGCATCACAATATTTTATCAATCATGTTGTATCACTAACCCTTATGTTCTGAGGCAACCGCATCATAGCTTTGTTGAACTGTGTGTTGAATTCTTGCATGAACTCATTGTGGTTATTATTGATGTTTTCAATCATATCCAAAAGGAACCTTGGATCAAATATATCACCATATTGAATTCTAAATAACATTATTCATTTCTTTTGATGAATCAATCCATCTACAGGGAATATAATTGAACCATTTTTAAGCCTCTTCATCCAGTATTTGCACAAACAACTCAATGCACACATACTCATGCTCAAACTCATTATCTTCAATAATATTATGAAAATCTATCAAGTGCTGATCACCAGTCATTGCATTATCCCCTTAAAACTTTAGAAGGTATTTCCTTACTTCATTTGGGACTTCATTAGGATAAACTTCCATGTCATCAAAATTTATAGGCCTAAATCTAGGAACACAAAATGGAAGGCGTTCATTCTCATTTGGGCCCTTATGCCTCATGATTGGTTTAATTAGAGGTTCAAGAATTTTTTTCAAAGGAATGTGAGGGGGTGAATGAGGGGGACTTGTAGGATCAAACTTGGGAGGGGATTTAGCTTGTTGAGAAGGAGCTAGATAATAGATAGGACTGTAAATTTTAGAATGACTAAAAGAGCTATGAAAGTCCCCAACAATGGGCAGTTCAACAAAAATTTCAAGATTACTAAAATCTTGGTAGTTAGGACACTGTTTAGTGTCTAAACCTTACCCTTCAATAGGCCTCCAAACTTGTTTCCCTCTTCTTTGGTGAATACTTAGGGGCAAGATAAGTTACCTTGATGGGCCACCTTTGAAGGATGATCTCAATCCTTCCAACATTGTAAGAAATAAAACACTTAAAACATAAAATTACGATATTTAAAATAGGCACCAATCTTCCTTGAAACCAGATAATAAAGTTCAAGTCACCACTAGAATCATAATTCTAGAATATAATAGTTAACACATTGATTGTGATATATGCTAAAAAATACTTGTTGAATATAATGATAAGATAAAAGGTAAAGACACTAAATTTTTTAGAACTATGTCTAAAAGTAGATAAATCACCTTACAACATGTAATTTTAACAACTCTTTACAATAGACTTAGAAGAAGTCAAATTGTCAAATATTTCAATTTGTAGAACATCTGTTAGTGCAGTGATGGGGAGTTTATGACCAAGATAGTCCAAATGTAGTAAATAACACTAGAGAACTTCACAACATGAAATACTTATATTTATCTGCAATATTCCTTCACAACATAAATACCAAGAGTTCAATTTAATCCCTTATAATAGTGCCAGAAGAGTTTTGATTCCTAGTTTTATACCTCTTACACTCAGCCTGCACACTTCAATAAAATGGTAAATAAAGATGAGAAATCGATTGATATGTCATTATAGTGAGGGAAGGTTTTAGCATCAACAATGGACCAAATGGATAAAATGACTGAGAGGTACTAATATATGGTATGGTCAGCTTCCTGCTACATTTGGCTCTTCCTGAACCAAGGTGAGAGGACCTATGGGGTAACTTGTTCACATGTAGAGATTCTACAATTCAACCAACATGGGGATTTTTAGTGAAAAAAAAATTTGATAAGGGCACGACAAAACTTATTCACTCCACCCAGGAAAGGTTGTCACACATAATTCATGAATACACTAGGTCACATACAAGCTACGAAAGACAGATATAAAAGTGCTTAAAACCTTCATTCTAAAGAATTTTCAATAATAGGGATGGATGGAAGAATACAATGCTAATATTTAAATCATAATATTCAAATTCTTGTTATATAATTAATATCATAATCAATTTTAGGAAAATAACACTTATGATATGCAAGAAGTATTCATTATTCACAAGGTAGGACAAGGTAGAACTGTTTATTAACTATAAAAAGAGTGGTTGTGTGCTGGTGGTTTTCAAATAGAAATACATGTTGTAATATTCATGACAATATTAATTCATAAAGATATATCACAAAATCATAAGCAAGCTAATGAGACATACCAAGTGATCCTTGAAAGGCTTAGAATATACAATGAAACTAAACTTTCAAACACTTTTCCCAATCAAATGCATAAACCTAGGGTGACATAGCAATTTATTCATCAACGTATCCTAAAATAATGTAGAAAGGATTTATAATCTAGATTTATGTTCAAAATAACAACAAATATTGAACACAAACCCAAATGTCTAATTAGCATAACTTACAAAATGCACTGCTACACTTTATCAACAAGAAATATCAAAGAACCACAAGCATTTTCATTTATTTGAAAATAAATATTTCATACATCAATTTTTCAAAATGATATTAAGGGGAGAAGCATGGTGATATTTCTCCATGTTGGATAAGGAGACATAACCATGCTCTCAAATCTTGGTAATGGTTGTACACTTGAAATCACCTTAGTAAGGGAGATAAGATCTACACACATCAGTTGATCCCAGTTTTTTTTGCAAAACCTCAACTTAGAAAAAATGAACAACCAACAATAATGAATCCCCCTTTTAAATAAAGGACAAATCCTCCTACTTATACATTATTCACCCTTTTCAAATCTGGGACTATGGGTTTTAATTTGAAAATTTGTGAAGTAGCCATCTAAATTCTACCAGGATACTCCCTGCTAGAAAATATTCCTTGCCACCCCTAGAATCTTCATCTATTTATAGGAAATATTATTTTTGTAATTACATCTACAAGTAATGATGAATATTTGTAACAAAATTTTTGATTTATTGATTGGAGATGCCTTTTTACATTATCTCGAATGTAAATTTTAAAGGTGTAGGAAAAAAACATTTTTCCTCGTGTGTAACTACTTAGAGATGCCCATGAGCACTTACTTACACAACTCAAACCTCCTAGATAACTAACTTTCCTCTTATGCACAACATGGAATAATATGATCTTTCAATTATTGAATGGGAATGCTCTAGTTGTTGTAAAAATATAAAATGATCCATGACCATTTGGAAAATATTCTTTGGAATGGCCCACAAACATTATTTTGTACTTTTAATTCTTGTTTATACATTAAGGAACCATCAATTTTATATTTAAAACCAAATATTAACACATTGATATGTGGCATGCCAAATCGGATCCAACTAGCATTCATGGGGTTTAAAAGTGACTAAGCTACTTAATTGGCTCCAACCAAGACATGTGTCACTTTTTTTTTGTAGTGTTGAAGATGGATCAAATATGCATTATTGATATTTAAAGAATTATCTAGGCCTTGACTTCATCATGATCCACTGATCTTGATTTGGGCCTTCGAGATCTTGCGACTTGGTATATCTATGTGTACCTTATGTACCATGAAAATAGTATAGGTTTCTTGAATGATATCTCACCATCTGGCAACCTTTCATTACATCTTTGTCTCCATTGAACTATCAAGTCTTTGATCAGACCATTATATCTTTGAAATATGCTCAAGATTTAATCATGAGTTGTGGCTTTGACACTTGTAGCTTCTACATTTTTCCTAAGTCCTTTTAAAATGTCCACCTTTGATTATGCACCATCAATCTCATTTGAATAGATCAAACACACTTTGTTGATATATATCTATAGGGTTTAGTCATTTTATCCACAAAGCATTGGATCTATGATAAGGTTCCCATGATGGTGACCCTTGCCATCTTCTCACTTGTCTGAGGGTTTTGTTAAAATCTTGACCTATTACACACCTTTAATCAAAAAATTTACACTTTTCCATGTATCATCAATTGATGGGAACATGATTGAGATTTAAATCATGCCTACTGATCTCGACACTTGTCACTTCCATGATTGTCCTAATCCATTTTGAATTTTCAACTTCGATCACACATTGTCAGATCATCTTTTCCAAAGTTAATGTGTACCATTTGATTGTGATCCATTAGTTCAGATGTGATTGGATCCAAATTAACATGAAAACAATTAATTAAGAGTTCAAGGAATAAAAAAATTAGTATAAAGTCTTAGCCTAAGTTTTTTTCACTATTAAATATGATAGGAGCTTTAGGATAGGAATTTAAGTTAACTGTATAACAAAGGGACCAAGCGTTAGTTAGAACATGTTAATAGAAAAAAGGGAACAAGGGCCATGGGATATAAAAGGGATCAAATATGAGTTTTAGACTAAGGTTTGGTTGTGTTAACAAACATGACTAAACCTTATTATAAAAATTAAAACAAAGTCCATGGCATATTTAAGGTGTTCCCACATAAATTATTCTAGCAAAATTTTACATTAAATCAAAGGGCGTAAGCTAGGGTGATTAGAACAAGGCTTTTAAGATGCTCAGACATGAATTCAACTTGGTTTTTGACAGACCAAAGGCTATTAAAGACAAAATTAACATCAAGTGTTTTATCCCAAACATTTTTCATTCCAAATAGACTCCATTAGACTTGTAAGTTGTATTTCTAAATTGTGAAGTTCCTTGAGAATTTAGATGAATTTGGAGCCTGAAAACTATCTTGTAAAAAAATCATTAAATTAGGAAAGAAAATAATCTAAATCCATACACTAAATCCATAGATAATCTACCTCCAAGATCAAAATGAAAGTTATTTATTCTACTATAGGACACTTGACCTATGATGAACACTTGAAACATTAAGTGGGCTAAATAAATTGGGAATTTATACTTAGAAAGGGATAAATTATTTTAGTGTAGTTTTGGGTACAAAAAAAATGTTGGAAGAAAATTCACTGAGGGGGATAGGGGTCAATCAATCTTTAAAACTTTATTTAACAAACTTACTTAAGCTATTATTTAAACAAGCATGTATATATTAGTAAACATAATCACAATCCATAAGAGCATGAAAAATATGAATGCAACATATATGTGGTAAAACCTCAATGGTAATAAAAACCATTGATGATGAAAATGGACTACAATATTAATATATAAACACCAACTTTAGTGAACCAACCACTTTACATGGAGCACCAACCCCAACTAGCTAAGCACCAACTTAGCTAGGCTTTAGCAAGCACCTAGTTAAAAGGAGGAACTAACCCCCTAGATGAATCAGATATAACTTAGCCACCTAAAATGCTTGTTTAACTTCATAATATATTTTTTATCATACACTAGATGATGATCTCCTTCTCTATCCCTTCACACACTTTTATCCTTCTCAAACTAGCTTCTAGCCTTCTTTGCTCAACTAACCTTTTTATGATTTGATTAGGTCATATGACATTGATATGCATATGCATACCTCATATATTATATTCATGACATCATTTTTAGTTTCCATAAAACCTTGTTATTCTTATTAATATTCTATTTTATTTTCATATTTTTCACGCTCTCACATAGGGCTAAAACTGCCTAGTATTTATATAAGTCACTTGATCATACCCTTATTATTCAGAAAAACACTTCAAAACTATTATATTGGACATGTAATAGGTCTTATAATTCCATAATAACAATCCTCTATGATAATTTTATTACACATTGGTCAGTTATATCTGAATTAGCCCTTACTCAGCTTATAGGCCTTATGGAGACCTAATAGGCCTTGTTAGCAACATATTACCCTTTGATTTTATTGAAACACTTAAAAAATTCAAACATGTTAATAAAAATTCATATTCCACTCAAATACACCCTATAAAACTTAATTTAGGTCAAAAAGACCTTTTAGGTCCGAACACCACTTGAACCTTTTCTCAAAACATTATTCGCAATAGGCTTGTGCATATAAAGAGAAAATGTCTTGAATAACTGAAGAATAAATACAATTTTTATGAATAAACATAAAAAAAATCACATATTAAGAAGCCTCATTACCTCAAGGTCATCAAAAAATTCATTAGTTGATTTAGTTCAATTTATACATGCTCAAACTCTTATGTGTAAGATGCTTACTCAAAAGTGCCAACTCACTTCAAAACAAATCCAAGGAACAATGAAATTAATGACATCTTATTGAACATACTAAAGGGATTCCAGTGTATGAACATGATATTATAAAATATTTATAACAACATAAAATTTAAATATCATTAAATCTAATCAAAACTATTGGTCTAGTAGACTGATTTGTTGACCTTTTCTCTTGCATACTTCACTCAGCCATAAAATCCGTTTTGGCTTCAATGTTCCAACCTCTTATACTGATTTCCAAGATTCTAATAAACATGTATGGATAAATCAAGTCCTAAAAAATAACAAAAAATTCATTGGATGCTTCAAATCAGGGCAAAGAGCCTTCAACTCATCAATCAACTTGCTTACCTTGATTTATGATTTTGCCTTCAAACATAGTCATGGTGATAATGATATTCAACACCTATTTATACCATTTTATAGTATTCCAATTAATGTGGATGATATTATAATATCATTATAACAATCTCAAATAGATAAATAATATGGCCATATGGTAATATTGGTCTTGAATACCAATCTCACAACCTCACAATGTTATTATCTTCTTTGCACTAGACAAGTCTATTTATGGGAAACATTTTCATCATATGTACAAAAATTTTAAAAAATCTATACAACAATAAAATGTATTAAAAATATATAACAAATTTTATTAGATTCATCCTTGATCCATTATAACACATCCTTAACCAACTTCTTACTTCTGCCTAGTTTTCTCATTCTCTACACCATTAGGACTGTTAATGATAGGTTGTCTTGGATTACCAAATTTTACCAAAATAAAGGACTCATTCTTTATCCTCCATTCATTTAGCAACTTTGACTTGGTCATATTTAACTATTATAACAAATCTCCAAGAAATAAGTACTTTATTGTAGGGTATACTCACTCACCTAAGAAACCAATCATACTTAGGGGTCCTTAAGAGAGTTTTATATAACCTCCAATCACTTGTCTAGATATAAAAAACCATTCTGGGCACTTTTGATCAACTTTTTTAATATTAGTTCATTGTTAGGGTTCTTTGAGGGTTTATACCATCTTATAGTCTTAATGATCAATCTTAAAACTTATCCCTTTATTACCCCTCTTGATCTACCATGAACAATTTAGGTCCTCATGTAAATGCTAAACATGCCAATTATCACTTGAAAAACCTTCTTAGGGAGACATATCTTCATCATATTCACTCAGAAGACCTTAAAACACATTTTTAAGCCTTTTATTTTAAACCATGACCTAAAACTTCATGCATATGCTTAAAAGAACTTTACACACCTTTGTAATTGCTCACCTACTCACAATTTCCTTAGAAACTGATCTTAATACCCAATCTAACCACCATTTCTTTCTTTTATTTCTATCCCTTTCAAGTCTTATTAGCCCTTGAAACTAACCTTATAGCCATTTTTCAAGATCTTATCACCTCATGTACATGCCATGAAATATATTATCATGCTTAACTATTGTCAAAAATTCCTCATGTGTCTTGTTAGTAGCTCATGAAGCCTCATTAGAACAAGCAGGATCTATAACTAATCTAGTTGCACACTTAGATTAAAGTATTTACCACTGTAGCCTTCACCTTCAAACATTCGTTAGTGTTTTAATCCCTCTTATGTATGCATAATAGACATTGTACACTCACTCTTCTTTAATGTTTTAATAGAGCATCTTCATATCTCAATGGGAGCATCTTCATATCTACTTACATAGATCTTAAGAGCTTGACTAGGGATTATCGTATCTCACTCATTTCATCATGCTACCTATATTTTGACATTACTATTATCATATCACAACAACACTCAATATGCTAGAAAAAAATGCATCATACATATAGCTCAAATATTACATGACCATGAACCTTAATAACAACCTCTAACATCAATGACAACATTTATACTAAAACTCAACAATCAATGAAAATGCTTAACAAAGAAACAAATCTCAACCTCGATAATGATTGATACCCCAAGAAATTTTTGATTGTATAATATATATTTTAATAGTGTATTTAAATATATTAATATATTTTGATGTGTGGGAATGAGATAAAAAGGTCTTTAAGAGTGATAAAATGGAATTTAGGATCAAATGTTCATTACCTTCTTTGCTTCCTCTTAGGCCCCTTTTATGTTTGCTATATCCTCAAACCACTTGACAAGTGTTGTGGTCTTATTTACCATAGGATCTGACTAGCCAATGTTCATATATCCACTTGGTTTGCAACTTAAAACTATGATTGTCACTTGGCTAGCCTTCATTTTCCCTTGGATATAACAACCATGCCATCCTAAGAAGGGACAAAAATGGCAAGTGCAATGTACTCATCTTTTATTCGTTCTAAGCATTCCTAGGCCCTACGAAAAATGATAACCTGTGATTGCTCTCCTCCATATAACTTCCTCTCATTTGGATATAAACCTATGCACTCTGCCACTCTGGGAAACTCCATGACAAATGTGTAATCACCACATGTCATGTTATGAACTATGTGTTAGATATCCCACTCCCATTCTTCATTCAACACATGCCAAAATATTACTCACTATAGGTTCCACATCATCTTCTTTTAGGATCTAATCGACCTACCAGCCTATTTCCACTTGATTGTTAGCATAAAATTACAACTGCCACATGGCAAGCCTTCATTCATCTTGGGGTTTGATTACCCTACCAACCTAGGAGTGGACTACACTGGTAAGGCCCATTTTCTCTCCTTTAGTTAGTTCTAGGCTTTCTCAAACCCTATCAAAATAGGTAGGCCAAGAATGCACTCCTCCATATACCTTTATCTTATTGAGTCTGATCTCCATACACTCTACCACCCCAAGAAACCATGGGATCAATGGGGGTTACCACATGTCAATTTATAGAACCAAGTTTCAGATTTCCCATCCCCTCTCTATATTCACCACATGGTGGGGTCCACATCACCTTATTTACTTCCTATCAGACCCCTTTTATATTTCTTGAATCCTAAATTTTATTTGTAAGTGTCTGACTCTTATTTATGGGGTACTCTAACTACCCTGCCAGCCTATATCCACTTATTTATTAGTTTATGGGGTGTCTACATCATACACTAAAAAGGGGAACACTTAAATATGTAATATACTCTAGAAATTAAAACAAATAATTCATAAATTCCTTCTAGAGTTACTCGCACCCTGTTTCTAGTTTAATAAAAAATCTCATTAATAATAATGAAATATACTTCAAATTTAACAAATTTATAGATCAAGTTGCCGATATTATTCATAAAGCCATTGGCAAAGAATATTTTCATGCATTTTAGATAAAATATGGGTTCCATAAATATTAGAAGTCAAGCTTAGGATAGAATGTTGTATTATTTGTTAGGTTTTAGATTTCCTATTTATTCTTTGTTCCTATCAATTTTTACATAGGTTGTTATTCTTCTATTTACAATTATTGGTCTCATCAACGGATCATTGTTTGTATTTATGATTAAAAGACAATGATTATGAACTGTATGGACTTTAAATTAGAAGATCTCTATAACATTTATTTAATGATTATGGAATGAGTTTGTATTTAAATATTTATATAAGGACTTTATCTTTTTATATATGATTTGAAAACATTTTATTATAATCTTTTAAAAAAAGGATATATACATAACATTTTATTATAATCTTTAAAAAAAATAAAAAATAAATGACTTTAAAAAAATAAAAATAAAATCAAAATTTTATTATAATCTAAAAAATAAAAATTTAGAAAAAAAATTAAAAAGTAAATTGAAAATGAAAAACAGAATAGAACACGGAGGGGAAAAAACAAAAATAAAAACAAAAAACAATTGTTTAATATTTATTTTTGTTATATATAACAAGACAGTAAATTAATTAATTTCATTATTCTAAACAATAAATCTATAGTAAATTATTATTAAACCTCAGTGATATATTTAAAACATTTAGAAAAATAGAATTTAAAAGATTACAAATAAATTAATGTTTATATTTCTACTTTAAAAAAAATAATTTTAAAATTATTGCCATAAATTATAATTATAATTTATTATTATTAATTATCTAAAATTTTAAAATATTATTAAAATAACAATTAAAAAATCAACTAAAATAATTGATAGAAATAAATTAATTATTAACTTGAAATTAAATACACAACTTAATAATAAAAATAATAACTTTGTTTGAATATCAAACATAGTTCATTTTTGAAACAAAAATCAACCTAAAAAAAATTTAAACAAATGTTATAAAACTTCCGTGAATTTATAAGAACATAAGAATTTTTGTTTTAAATTATTATGTGTAGATGAAACGTAAAAAAAAACAATACTAAACATTTTTAGTAGATTTTGGTATGACACATAACAAAGTTAATCATGGATCAATAATGTTAAAAATTATAATTTTAGGAGATTTTGGTGTCATATACTATTATTAATTATCTAAAATTTTAAAATCTTATTAAAATAACAATAAAAAAATCAACTAAAATAATTTATAGAAATAAATTAATTATTAAGTTGAAAATAAATACACAACTTGATAATAAAAATAATAACTTTGTTTGAATATCAAACATAGTTCATTTTTGAAATAAAAATAAACTTAAAAAAAAATTCAAACAAATGTTAAAAAATTTCCGTGAATTTATAAGAATATAAGATTTTTTGTTTTAAATTATTATGTGTAGATGAAACATTAAAAAAAAATACTAAAATTTTTTAGCAGATTTCGGTATGACATGTAACAATGTTAATCATGTATTAAAAACATAAAAAATGAAACTAACAAGGTCGAGTAACCTTAAATGATCTTTGTGATGGGTAATTTTAGGGTTTCACTTTGTGATTTTAGGATTTTACCTGTGTGGAGGGCACTTTCAGTAGATAGTGAGGAGAAGAGAGCTGATGACTCTAAAAGTGGATGTGATTCAAATGAGAGTGACAGAGGATCATAAGATTATAAGAAAATGGACCCTATTGCACATTTTTGGTCGATAAATAGAGGTAATTCTAGCATATAATGGAGGGTAAAGGATTGCAATTCCAAATCTAAGGCTGCTAGTCAAACCCCAGTACACATGGGACATTTGAATCCATGAAATATATATATATATATATATATATATATATATATATATATATATATATATATTGGTGGATCAAGCTGAGATTGTGATAGTAGGGGGATGGAAGAAGGGGAGGGTCGACCCCTTGTTATTAGAGGTAAGGACACAATCCAATGTTGGAGAACAAAAAGTTATAGGGTGTTTACTAGGGGGAAGATCATTTATAGAAGCCATGGGAAGACATAAAAGCTCTCCTATGATTCTATTGTAGGATACCCCTGTAGTTATGTTTGATAAACAAGAGATTAAAATTATTGTTGTAAGGGAAGAATGGATATCTTCCCAGGGACTGATTTGCAAATTTTAAGGGTTTTGGATGACTCTTATAGCATTACATGAATGGATCTCAACCCAATGGTAACCCCTAGTGGAAGGTAAAATATAGATTTGCACTTATTCTAGAGGATGTTTTATTTTGAGTTTTAGTTATGTAGTAAACAAAGAGGTTGTTTTCAAAAATAATATTTTGTAATGCTATAATCATACTCTTCTGGTTAAACCCTAGCACCCAAATTTTAATGCCCAGACTAAAATTTTCAACTTCAAACCAGTTTGGATTAGCATCCAAAATCTTCCTTTCCAATTTTGGGATGATTTGATTTTTTCTACCATTGGGAATATAATAGATTTTTTTAAAAATACTGGTAAATTTATATAAGGTAGGGGACATTCCACTTATACTTGTATTTTGGTTCATATTGGTGTTTATAAATATTTACCTACTTAATTATAATTGAGAGTGGGGAAAAAAATTGGATTCAACCCATGGACATTGAAGAAATCCATTTTAGGTTCCAAAATGTTTTAAAATAGGGCATCTTTTAGATGACTACCAAATATTTAAGATCAGGAATATGGTATCACGGTAGAATCAAGCTAAAATTGAACATATTACAATTCTAGTTGTGAATGATAGCATAAGTGATAATGAGGGATTGGATTCAGAGATCCCTTTTGAAGTAGAGGAATAGAACCAAAGATATGAGTCACTATTTTGTGAGGTAATGACAAGAGAAGACTAATGGAAATCTTGATAATATCTGAAATTCATCAGCTTAGACTTTTTTAGAAAGACAAAGAGTGCTTGACTCATCACAAACATAGAATGAAGTGGAACTTTTAGAAATCTCCATACCCATATTTCCAAATCATAATGAGGAAGGAGAATGGAAAATTGTTAGTAATATAAAGAAAGTAAAAGGTAAAAATGGTTTGAAACACATGATTATGTCTCTTAGATCTAACAAAGAAAATATCATAGGATACTCTTAGCTATTTTCTTTTTGTTCTTGTTGTTGTTTAGGCACCAAATCTTATTGTATATCTTGGCATATGTGGCCATTTTCTTACTGCATTTTTGTTGTATTGTAGCTAATTTTTTTCATCCTTTACTTTGTCACCAAGCATATGTCTATATTTGGCTAGACTGGCCTCGCATTTGTGCTTCATTTCTAGGGTAAGGGTCCCTAGTTAAGAAAAACCCCACCCTTTATCCTTAATAAATAAAAACATAAAAAGAGAAACTATATGCTATTGTTGTGAATTTTAAATTCAAAATATTTATCGATGGAAACCAATATGTGTTGCATATATGTTATAATTATTAATATTCCATGATATATATTATAACATTTTATAATTATATGTATTATATTATACATTAATAATATTAACATCATTACTATATATGAGAGTAATATTTATTTAAAATTTTATAATATTATATAAAAATATATAATATAAAATAATTACTTGATAATGTTATTATATTATTTTATATTTTCAAAGAGTTTCATTATACGTTCATTATTTTATCTCTCTTCTTTATAAAAGAGTGGCCCCTTTTCCAAACCGAACCTTTACCAATAATTAAAAAATATTAACCTTATATATTTTTATGTTTTTTTTTTGAAATAATATTTATTTAATAATATTATATAAAAATATGTGAAATATCATATAAAATAATTACCATGTAATGTTATTATGTTATTTTGTATAATGGCTAACTAATAAATTTTAATTTAAGTGTAAGCTATAATTAAAGGTCTTTCTAGATGGCCCTATTGTTATTGACATAGAAAAATATTTCCAAAATGACATAAATATGAGATTTAACTAAATATTTAAAATTAAATAAGGTATACTTCTCTAGTAGAAAATAATATAGAGCAAATTTATAAAATAAATAGATTGAAAACATTTTTATGCTTGTATTTATTTTTCTTGAGGATAAAATAATTTTTCTAGGATAGATATGCATTGGTTAGGGACATAATGTCACAATCAAATCATTATGACACACATTATATATATGATTAAAATAAATCTACCCATCTCCAACATTTAATTTTGACCATAGATTAGGTACCCAATGGGAGGTTAAATACAATGGGCAATACCATCCACATTATTAACTATGATGACACATGGTATACTCAATATTTACAATAGAAAGACATTTTATAGAAAGGGTGAAGAGTGCCAACTTTCTTCATGACCAAGGCAATGTTAAGAGTGTTATAAATAATATTTGTCAATGAGTGCAATGTAAAAAAGTTGATAGTAGTTTGAGTGATGAATCTAAAGTAGTTGGTCATCTTTTGCCTATACAAACATCTAAATCATCATTTTGTGATTATAAGAAAGTATTTGGTCTTATTGTTAATATTTCAAAATTTGAGATAATTTTTTGTTTCTAGCTTGTAGCAATTACTTCATTGTAGCATAAAAAGTGGGGAAACTAACTTGTAACAATTATTTTTAAACATGGTTGAAAATAGATTTGTATTTGATATTCCAACTATTACTAGGAACATAATGAAGAAATAGCTTAAATTTGTAATCTAAAACTCATGGGCATCCATGATTACTATAGAAAACTACAAGATAACAAGAGACCTTATTCAATTTTGATTTCAAATTCAAGGACTTCCATATAAATATATTGTATTGGGAATTAAGTAAATATAATTTTATTTACAAGGAGAATATTGTGTACACAAATAATGTTCTTGAGGAGCATGTTTTGTTATTTCACGAGTTTCTTCTTAGTAAATTATTTATAAACATAATTTGTGATAATCTAGTTCTTTTCTTTCATCATTGGCCCTTGAGAATCTTTTCTATCTTTTTCAAATATTTTTTGCTAAGATTGATCTAAGCATCTTTAAGTTTACAAATTTCTCAAGTGATTCTACTTAGTAAGTTGCAATTATGGATACATTAAAACCATCATTTCCCTATCCGTTTAGTCTTTACCTAATATTTCATTCTTTATCATAATATGCCATTAGGTGATCTTCTATTACAGTGTTCACATAAGTATTATAAAACAATAATGGCCATGTTTATATTTAGAAGTATGGAAGAAGATGTACAACAATTTCCTGATGTATTAATCTTTCTTAAAGATTATCTAGTCTATTACAATATCCTAGTGAAGAGGAATAGAAGGGAGTACGGGGATTTAGCTCATAGTTAGATTGAGTGTAAATCACTATGGAACTCATAAGAAAACTCATAGTTGGACTCAGTTGAACTCTTTGTATAACTCAAGATGTAACTCAACCTTTCAACCACTTAACCTCTTATCAGACCTAAGTAAGTTGAAGCTACATGTGTAGGTATTATCCATTTAATAACTAAATAGAATAATGAATATCATACATAAATATCCCCCCATTAAGTGTAGATTAGGTGTGAGGAAAATATAAGGTGGATCCTGGAAACAAGTCTTGATGAGGTACATGCATACATGCAACTCTCAATAAGTGACGTAAAAGGATAAAACCTAGTGGGAAAACACTCCCCCTATAAAGAGAGAAAAATAAAATAAGGAAAGAATAGAAGTCTAACTTGAACACCACCCCCCCCTACCCACCCACCTTAATCATAGCTTAGGTGGGTTGTAAAATTGGGTCTTGGCAATGATTCCTGATGGGGTACCCAAGTACATATCCTTTTTCCCAATATCCTACAAAATATGAAGGATGTGTACCTGCATAAAAAAGAGATAAAATTTATGCATAAAATGTCACAAGGTGATTTTTATAATAGGTCCCTCTATATCAAATATTGTCTCTTCCTTTTAGAAGAAATAAAGTACTAGCTATCAAAATGCTAAATTATGACTCAAGTGAAATGTAAATAGCAATCATGATGTAGATCTCTAGAAAATGTTCAAATGTCTCCCTATTAATTCTTGAATGTGCCAGATATTTATCAAATTTCACATGATTAACTATAGAAAATGGCAATGAAGAAGCATACAATGAAGGAGAAAGAAAGGGAGTGTTTATAACGACCCTCATTATATATAAATTAGAAGAATGGCATGGAACATTCAATAAAGGAATGTCTATGGGAAGATGAGAATAAGGCTCGACAACCATCAAAATTGAAGAACGGTCTACAAATAGAGCACTAAGATCTATATGATAAATGACAAGAAGAACATATAATTCATCAATACTCTCAATATGTATAGTCTCATTAAAATCAGTAAAGTCCTTCAAAATTCAAGTATGTCAAGGATTTGAAAGAGAAACAATATACACATGAATGAATGTAGAATCTACAATGAGACAACTAGGGTTTGGAAATTTTTTTACTATAGTGGGGGATCAAGAGAATGAATATAACTATCTTCCATGGATGTATCATCACAAGAAATAAAAGCATGAATAGAGAACACAATAGTCTAAGAAGATATAATAGGAAGTAGAGGAGGAGGTGTGACATAAATCTTAACAAGATCATCAAAAAGATTTGTTGTACACTCTAAATAGTGTAGGGACATTCTATATATTCTATGTGGTAATGAATATCTATAGAAACATGTAGTAATAGAGTGAAATAAACATTGTCATAAGTATTATCCAACATATAGACATGAATAGGATCAATGGGTGTAGGAATTTGTCCATATAGGAATGAAGTATGATTCTTATGTGTGAGTAAGTGTTTTATGTAAGCATTATAGGAAGCATAATTGTTATTTATAATAAATATCACTAGATATGGAATGACCATACTTATTTGGAGTCTGTTAAATGGGGTCAACAAGACAAAGAGAAGACAGTAGGAAAGTACACCACTACATAATACTTTTAAATGAACCCTTGAAGCATGTTCATGAATGGGACATTGGTAATATCCAAGAATGCATCCAAATGAGTAATTAGTGTTAGAGTAAGGGAAAATAATAGTGCATGATCTATAGATAAAATTTGGATGGGGCCAAAATTGATTCTATATATATGAGAGCAATTAGTGAATGAAGTATGCTATAGAAAGTAGTAGGGCCCATAGCAAATGTAACCCCCGTTGAATATAGATATTTATAAATTTAGTGATTTTTATTTTAAAAAGTATAAAAATGGAAAGAGGATGAAAAAATCTCACTTTTGAAAAATATGGCACTTAATTTTGAGTTACCAATCAAAAGTTATAATAAAATACATTTTCTATCATGAATGGCCTATTCAATGAAATTTCACTTAAAATATAAAAAAATTCTAACCAAAAAAATGGTAATTTAGCATTCCATCTACTTAATGGAATCATCATGAAATGATTAACCTCTTCACATTAAGAAAAGTCAAAAACAAATACCCCACCCATACACCCATATGTTATTTTTACATGAAAAAGCTTATTTGAAGGTGTTTAATTAAAAAATAGATAAAACTATTTTCAATATAATTAAATAAATATTTAATTTTGAATCTTTTTAGGGAAAAACCTTTAGGTTGTTAAATTTTTAACTTTTCAAATGAGATTAAGAAAAGTTGGGCACCACCATGTGAAAAGACATCAAAAGCCTAGGGCACCACTTGCGGGGTCAAGGAACCAATTAATATACTTATAGATTTGTCGGAGTGCTAATGGATGGCTAGAGGATAATGGTGTCAAAAACTAAAGTAAGTTCATAAAATCCAAAAAAAACTCAAAATTCCTTTATTGATGTAGATCTGTGTGGGATGCATTGGAGCAATGTTTGTTCTTTTAATGGTTACACATTGATCCAAGTAGAAGTATATCCAATATAGGATGTTGATCCATTTCTATAAGTATATCATGCATAGCCAATAGAGGAAAAATATAGGATACTCTCAACATGAGTTATATGTCCATGGTCATCACTTAACCACTGAGAAATAGGGGTTTGTGTAGTAAAAAAATTATAAATTACCCTAATTTAAGCATATATCTAAGCTAAAATAATAGTGGTTGTGTCAATATATATGTATACATAGGTCTATAGAAAGCATCAATATCTCATGGTAATACAGATTGAGTGGGTAGTGAAAGACAAGAATTTAAAGCTCTAAGGTGAATATGCTAATTATTAGAGGAGGATAACTTTAGGAAAAATATATCAAGATAACTTTGGGTCATTTATTATAAGGTATACAATGAAAATTGGTGATACAACTGTGATATACTAGCCACCATAGACTAGGTTGTGGCCGACACCATGGACATTTTATCACTATCACTAGGTGGTAATTTTGGCCTATATTTTTTATGCACCCTTCTTGATAGCCCTTGTTGGTTTGATGCTTTATGAGAAACACTAGGTTGGATAGCTTCATGATGTCCAACATTACACCTTAGATTATAACTATCAGGGTGATCACTCTATATTAGGATTTCCCTACCTATGAAATTATTGACAACCTATAAAATTACAATGAGTTTCCCTATCATCTAGGTTGTATCTACCTAGGGAACTGGTAGAACTAGTTTATGCTAGCAATGTCAGCCTCAAGAACCTTCCTTATAGAGTTAATAAATTAAATAAATGTAAATGATAATGCTATCAATATATAAGTTCCTCTTTAATTAATTCAAGAAAACAAATAATAGAAATAAAACAAATAACATAATATAAACCTTGATATCTAATACCATTTTAGAATAGTCTAATAGGTGATCTGCTACTAAAGTGAGAACACAAGTATTCTGGAATACCAATGACCTTGCTTGTATTCAAAAGTATGCAATAAGAAATAAAAAAATAACCTAATGTATTAAACTACCTTACTTACAAGTTATCTTCTCTATTACAATAGCATGGTGAAGAGGAGTATAAAGGAGTAGGGGTAGTTAACTCATAGTTAGACTCAGTATAACTAACTATGAAAATCATAGGATAACTAACAATGGCACTTAGATGAATTCTAGGTGAAACACACCCATTTAACCTCTTATCATACCAAAGTAAGTTGAAGCTACATGTGTGGGGATTATCCACTTAATAAGTAAATGTAATAATGAATATCCTACACCAACATCCTTTATTCTTAGTTTTGTGATGGTTTTGTGGATAATAAGGCCATCAAATTAAAAATTTATCTTTGGTGACAATGATGCTTGCATATTTGTTTAGCTTCCATTTATCTTTATTTTTATCTCTTTTGAGCTCCATAATTGCCAAGTGACTTGCCTACACACCTATTTTATTTTATTTTAAATGAAATATGTCATGCATGGAATCATCGCATATGCTCTCTATTTATGATATCATTAATTTTATATGGTCTTTCATTGAATATTTTTTAGATTGTGACATATTCATAATCTCAACTTTGACAAAGAACTCAACTTTATAATGTAAAATTTTATATATTATTTATGATGGGTTGAGGAGATCATGACACTTGGAATAATCTCGAGACATCAGGGAACCTTTGATTTTCAATTATGCATTGTATTCTGGATGCTAGTGGGCTCATATGAAACCTAGGTGACCTTACAGACTCGTATGTTAGTGAGTACTTCTTACATAGAAAATACCTTGAAGTGGATCTCAAACATATGAATTTCATCCTTTTGTTTTCTCCTATGAGAATAATGGTGTAATATGTTATATTTAATTGCATGTATTCACATAACTTGAAAATTTTAAAATAGTTGTCATGTGTTATTATTTGAATGTTTCATAATAGTAATAAAACTAATCCTATGACTAGTATTGAAATAGGGAGAAATACGATTGTAGAACTCATTTGTACAAATGATTTAGTGATATTTAATAGGTGATTTATTGGTCCCTAATATATTATTAATGAGTGAAATTTATTTTCTATTTATACTACATGTTTTTTAAAATAATCTCCCTAGGTTTATTTAATAAAAATAAGCTGACCCATAAATATTGAAATAAATGTAATTTTGACTTTTTTTATGTACAAACATGAGCATTATATTAGGGATACTAGCATCGACGCTAGTTTCCTAATATAGATGGTAGTGTCTAGGATAATATGAATCTTTTTATGTTTTGTAACTAAAAGTGAAGGATAAATATTAGTTTTTAATAATATTGTTGGCTACATGTGAATTATGTAATGAAAATATCATGGTGCAAGCATAATATAAGAATTTATGCACAATGATATGGAGAATGTAGGAGTTTTTGAAGTACAGAAGTCATGAACTTTAGCACAACCCTGAGTGATATTTTTGATGTGTGAAAGATTAATTTATCATGTAAAATATATATTTATCATCTACAGTAACACATGAGGGTGATACATTTTTTTTATTAAACTGGGTTAAAATTCAATTCACATTTGGTGGATTTTTAAGGATAAAAAGTATCCATATAAAATGTTACTGTAAACATTAAGAGAGTAAAACAAGTATTTGTTTTCTATGTGATGGTTTTAATAAAAATTTATAGCTATAAGACTTAATATATCTCAAATTTGGATAAATATTTGAATAAAAAATAAAAATGTTGACTCTAAACTGAGTAGACATAGATCCTTATTGTGAATAAACATAACTTTTGATGGATGTGTGATACTTTTTCCACTCTATAACATAGAGAAAATAGTTTCAGTTGGAATAAATATGTATAAAAGTATTTTATGGGATTATTTTAAATCCAAGATTAAGTGTGTATTTCTCAACATCAGTTTGAGATAATGATTCTATGTTGTGTTAAAAATATTTTAATTGCATGATACACACTAATGTTTTATTGATAGACTATACATTCTTGTAATTACCCTAAAGTTGGAAATCATGGTGATTACAGGTAGATAAATAATTGGAAAATTTAGAGCATAATTATTTTGGAAAATAACTGATAGCCTATTAGGTTCTTCTATGTTTTTTTATTGGTCTTTTCCTTTGCTAATTTTTAGCTTTATGTAAATATTTAATATTTCATTATGATTTCCTTTACGAGTGCCTATTATTTTATTTCCTTGTTAAAGGGTGAGATTTAATCATAAGATATTTGGATTTATTTTTTATTATTATAAATATTTTGCATGGATTTTATGAATTTTATAAAATAATATTTGGGCTGTTTTATTTAAATTTATTGAATTCTTCCCCTTATTTTTATTTTCCATTTTCTATAATTTATTTGTATCGATCAGATAAGAATAAAAATAGAGATTTACATATGGTAGTTATATTTAGTTCATCAACATTATTTAAAACGTATCATATATGCTTCATCTAAGGTATGTGATAGGTAGTTAAGTCCAACACTAGAGATTTTTGGAGATATTATCTTCCATGGGGTGAAATATATTTTCTATACACTAGCCTATTCATTTTTATGGATGTTACAAAATGTTTGATAAAACCTAGATCTCAAGCTTCTATGGGTTTGGGGACCCCATTCTTGTTATTATATTTAATAGCCTTGACTATTTTAGATACCAAAATTGAATATTTATTGCATCCTAGTCTTGTAAATATTAAAAATACCAATTAGGGGTATACCCTTCAGTTTTGGACCTTCCCAGTAATTAAGGGACCACATTTTCCTTCTAACAATGCGTAAATAATGATATTATAGTATGACTCTTATAATTATTATAACCTTGATCACATACATACTATATAGAAAAGTCAAAACCTAATATATATTATTCACTATCAATTAAAAATCCATGCCTTTTTTTTATCCTTATGGAGACTACTGACCATATAGGGTCACTAGCATCAACTCTAGTGTCTAATTCCTTATCTAGTGTCTAG
>JARHVA010007436.1:232500-257500 GCA_037957365.1 Torreya grandis
TAGATACACAAGATGGCAGGAATTTAGAATGAACATGTTCAAGCTTGGAGTTTTAGGTAGGGTCTTAATTGTTCTACACATATTGATCATTCCCTTTGTAAAATTGTGAACCAAACCATCTCTTTGAGGAGCTATTTATTCTAATATATTTGATATTTTCTTGTTAATACTCACACTTCCATTCATGTGTCAAATATCTACATTCATCATTAGAGGTTGTACCATTTCAAACATTGTTATAGGACTAGTACAACAAGCATTGCCATTAGCCTTTCTCCTATCAATTTTTTTATCATAGTTATAATGCTTATAGGTGATCTTGTTGAGTATAAATAAATAATATGTGAACATGAAAAATTTGGTTTGTGTGGTAAAATAATTTCTACATTGTTATGTAGGAATGCAATTAGCAAGTGGTTTCACAAATAAGGATTACCATCATCTTTTCTAGAAAGGTTTGACATTATATTTTTAGATCATAAAGGTCATACAAATATGGCATTTGGTAATAAAGATAATCTGAAAATTATACCAAAGTGGATTGACAGTGGTACAAATGGTATTGCAAGGATGAGGGTTGTTACTTATGATGAAGATAATGAAAATATAGCATTAGTAACATTTCAAAGGGTTATTGGGTTTGATAGGTTAGTATACCTTATTATTGATCTCTTTAATGATTAATAACCCTAGTTCTACTCTAAGGGAAGTTATAAACACAAGAAAAGGTTTAGAAATATTGAGGAGATAGGTAAAAGTCAACATGATTTTCAAAAAACATGAGGAGGTTGAAAGCAAAAGTTTTCAAGTCAAATGCAACTTTGTTAAAATTTGAAAATTACATGTGAAGTTTCAAAATCCCCATCAGAATTTTTGAGCATCACTACAACATCATATTTAAAAATTGAAAATTTGAAATTTAAAAATGTGTAGCAAAACTCTAAATTCCTGCAAGCAAGTAAAATTGCACTCGGAGCCCAAAATCCCACTAGACCAAAAAGTAGAAAATTGCAAAAGGGAGCCTAAGTCATGCATAAGTCAAAGTAAAGCAAAAAATTAACTTAATCATTACTATGTTTTGTAGAAACCCTACTATGTTTTGTGGAAACCCTAAAAATAAAAATGGTAAAGGGGAAAAATACAAACTCAAAAATCAGAAGGGTGAAAACATAAGCCAATTATTGTATTTCCTAATATTGGGATAATGTCAGAGACCTCCATGGAAGAAAATTGTTTTAGGGGTTGTGAGACCAAGGTGGGCCATTGGAAGCATATTTTTTTAAATTTACATGGATCCTAAATTGCCTCCATCATAATTTTAATATTTTAATGTAATCATTAAAAAACAAGAGGATTTTTTTGGCTTGCAAAAAGAAAAGGGAAGCTATCCACAAGTTTCTAGTTGGGCAAATGATTAGTGGAAGAACAAGGCAAGGAAGTTAGAGATGAAGACAAGAGTTTATTTTATTCACAATGTAATATACTCCCTCAAGCTCAAGTTCATTAAATTTCCATCTAAGAAGATCAAGGGTTTGTTATCAAACTTCATCATGACATAGAAAAGTAGTTACCATAATGATTTCCTCGCATAACATGTGTTTTTAGGCATGATCAAGGGTATCTTCCAGTTAGATCATATTCCCATAATATTTTTGGGTGATAAATTTGTATAATTAAATAGGGTCTATCCTCTTTACAAGGTTGTTTTTGGTTTTCTTAGGTCTTTGGATATTTCAACTTTAAACAATATCCTCTTTGTAGAGGCCTTTTCATTTTTAGGGTCCTTGTTATGTGTCTTTTATCTCTCTTATTTATGTGGTTTTAGTTTTACATCTATTATCAAGCTTTGAGAGCATAATGTATATGTCTCCCATGTTTTAGAGTAAATTCACCATGCATATCCCCATGTTAGAATTATGAACACCGATGTAGGTAAAATTTATTTTCAAATTAATGTAAAATACATGTGATTTTTGCTCTTTTGTGTTAATGAAATGTAATAATATATTCTTCATGCTATATTTATTATCTATATGGTTTTATGTTTATTAATGGAAATTATTCTAGGCATATATCTAGGTTATAAACTATTTTATGCATTATGATTTGGGAGTGTCTTATTCAAAGTCTTTTAAGGATGCCCTAAAATTATGGAGTTTATAGGAGAAAGTGTTTGAATCAATACTTGTAGTGTATGCTTTAATGTTTTAGGGGTCATTTGAATGGTTGCATTATATTGGCATCAATGATTGTAAAGCATTGCTAATCATTTCCTTACCTTATTTAATAGTCTTTTACATCTTTCAATGAATGATAACATGCCTATTGAAGGAATTCCTACTATTTTAAATCTACCATACCACTCTTTAATATACCTAACTCATCTTACACATCCTACCCTACAAATAATAAACATTGTCGAATATATGAAGTGTTATTTTCCTCCGGATGCATAAGCATTATATACCTTAAATGTGTCTAAAACTAGACATTGAATCCTGAAATTGTTATCTTCCATTTGGCCCTCAGTTGTTAGATGTTTATTTATAAATGAACATTTCAATGAATTTCCCATCTATATTTAATAGTTTTTTATGACTTAGAAACATTTTTCCATTATGTTTGACAACTCTTCTCAAATAGAGTGAGCAAGTTTGGTTATTCTCTAGTTAGATTTATTTTTTTGATAATAGTCTCCATGGTTATGGAACTTTAGGATCCCTCTATGCGAGAAAATAAACCCTTCTATCCCCTAACCTTAGTTTAGGTAAAGCCAAAAGTAATAAGGAGTTAACCATAGCCTCTATGTCTTCTAGTGATTATATGCATTCAGTCCATCTTGATGCTAAACCCTTCCCCAACTATAATGACATAATCTAGGTTTATCATCCACGTTCACCATCTTCTCAAGTTTGCAAGGTAAACTTTAAGAGTTATACAATTAGGAACCAAAACCTTATTAGCACCATTTCTAGGGAGAATCTTGGAACTTGTGTTGTTCAAGACTCTTCCAGAGACATGTAATTAGTTCAAATTATTAAGTTTTTTATATTTAAAGATTTGATCAATTGAGCTCTACTAAGTTCTTAGAAAGAATTTGTTATTTTTTCATGTTTTAGAGTAATTTTCCCTTTTGAACATTAATATGAGTTTTTTCAGTGACTTTGTTCCTATATCTCATTGTTGTTAACATCAAAGTATGATTTTCAATTTTACCACTACATGTTTGTAATATGTTATATTATAGAAGTTTTCTTCTAGTGGTAACTCTAACATTCTATTTGATTTCAATGAAGATCAATGTCCATTTTAATTCTTTTAATTTTGATTATTCTATTATTTTTAAAATTGGAAGGACTGAGATCTTCCTTCAAAGGTGACTCATCAAAAAAGCTTATCGTACCCTTATGTGTTCATTAAATAAGAAGGAGATAAATTTGGAGGCCAATTGAAGGACAAAGTTTTGCAGTAAAGGAGTGTTTGGACTATCAAAATTATGGTACACATAAAGTTTTATTTGTTAAACCTCCCTTGACTGAATATTATCATAGTTCTCCTAGTAACTCATAATCTTATAGTCCTATTTACTACCCAACACCTTCTCAATTAGCTGAATATCCTCCCAAGTTTGATCCCCCAATTTCGCCTCACTCACCCCATTACATCCCTTTATCATCTGATCTTGAGATCACTATTGAACCAATCATGAGGCATAGAGATCAGGATGACAATGAATGTCCTAGATTTAGGATTCCTAAATTTAGACCTATTAATTTGGAAGAAATAGAGGGTTACACTAATGAAATTTTAACTAAAGGAAGGAACCACCTCCCTATGTTTCAAGGGAATAGTACAGTGACTGGTGAGTAGCATTTAAGGTATTTTAACATTATCATTGAAGATTATGAGGTTGAGCATGAGGATGTTTATACTAATCTATTTATACACATGTTGCAAGAAGATGCTCATGAATCATTAAAATCCCTTCTCCTTGGATGCATAGATTCATGGAAAGAAATGAAAATCGTTTTCAAGATTTAGTATGGTGATAGTTTTAGTCTTAAGTTCCTTCTTGTAGAATTTTAAAACAAAAAGAAGAAACCTAACAAGTGTGTGCAAGACTTTTATACATGGTTTAATAAGATTATGATGAGGCTTCTTGAAAATATCAAATTCAGTGATATAACATGACTAATTAAATATTATGATGCCTTTGACAAGAAGGCTTCATATTACTTGATGGACAAGGATTGAAGGATAAGGCTGACATAGATAACAAGTTTTCATTCAATATGGTCATCCAAATTGAAAATAATATAAAGCATATGGGTAAACATTTGAATAAATTGGTTGATGTAAAGTTGGTTAATCTTGAAAAAACTCAGTCCACTAATACTACAATCCTTGAGGAGACCATGAAAAACATGGAAAATACTATTAAGGAAATGTCATACAAGTTGGTTAGAGCTTAGAATGGGATCCCTCATTGATTTTCTAGTTAGGAGAGAACTCAAAATTAGAATCAAGAAAAAGGGCGACCCTCATTTCATAACTGAGATAATAATAGAGGGAAGAGGCCCTCCCATAATGAAAGAAAGGATATAAATTAGAGCAGAGTAGTTAGGAAGGATGTTCCTTATCCATTAAATGTCAAGGTGAATGCTATAGATTATGATATTGATATTGATTGGTGTGATGTGTGCTTCCTCTCTCATCCACCTTATGATACTATTGAATGAATTGATGAAGATGTAGAGTAACATGAGTATACATCCAAAGATGAAGAGATGTTGATGTTTGATTTTCAAATATCCCAATTTAAATTGTTTATCTCCATAGAATTATTGAGTGTTACTATCATTGAAAAGTTTTGGATTCAATACATAAGGTATGTGTCCCAACTTATATGTTTGTTTATGTTGTTAGTATGACATAAGGATATGAATTTCCATATCATGAGTTCAAATTCTTATGATCATGATGATTAATAAATATGATGGGGGAATTCATTTAGTTGAGGATAAACAAATATTAATTAGTGTATATGGTGCCCAAGAGAAAGAGTGTAGTTTGAGATGTAGGCAACAAGGTGTTTCTCCTCAAGAGACTACCCCTAAAGATCTAAGGTTAAGGGGATGCACATAAGTATGTTAAGAAAAATAAAGACATCACTAATTATTCCAAATTATCACCTATTTCCCAAATTTATAAATAAGGAGGTGATTCATATAGTATTAGAGAACCTTTGATATCAATTATTCCTAATGGTATGAACGATGTTAGAATAAATCCACCCTTAAAGACTATTGTTAAGAATGCCAATTCATCCCAACATATTCCACCTATGACTTTAAATGAATGTATTCTAGCTAAAGGTGTTATCATCCTTCTTAGAAATACACCCCTTTATTAGTACAACATGTGTGATATGGTTTAGGTATTAAGTCAACTAAAATTCAATGTGCCACTTGTTGAGTTATTACAAATCCTAGAACATAGAAATAAGGAATTTGAGTACTTGGGATTTAATGAGAATACAACTACCAATTAGTTGAATTCATCCATAATACTCTTAGATGATGATGAAGAGTTAGACGATATTATTGAACTATCTACAAAGGTTTATTTGGGGACCACATTATTAGAGATTCAACTAGATGTTGATCTGTATTACACTACCCTATTGATCAATGATTTAATTATTCAAAAGTTTGTATGTCTGATTTTGAATCCTCTTTCAATGTGATTACCATGGGTGTCCTTAATGATATTGGAATGAAAATCACATATGCATTTGGAAATTGATATTCCATGGACTCACAGGAGGTGCTAGTTGTTGCATAAGTCAAGTGATTAGTAATACAATTGGCAGTTCATCTAGGTAGGTTTTTGAATATATATGTGGTAGTTTTAGACTATCATCCCAAGTGGGGAATGTTGATATAAAAAAATGTGTTGACAACATGGGTGGTAGTGTGTAGATGGACTTGTCTTATGCCACCATTCATTTGGAGGGTAAGATGGCCAAAATTCATAAAGATAATGAGATGCTACATATACTTGAAGATATGAAATGTTTTCTAAATGAGGTGATGTACATTTATGTGGAGTTTTTTATATTCATTGGGAATATTGATTTTATTGAAAAACTAGTTATTCTTGATGTGGAAATTAACGAAGAAAGTAATGAAGTTTGGAAAATGTCTTTTGATAGGGATTTATGTGATCTTGGAAATGGAGCTAGGGTTGTATTTTATGCCTGAAAAAAGAAACATTTTAAGTTTTATTTTAATCTATCCTTTGAGTTCACAAATTATACTATTGAGTATGAGGTACTCTTGCTTGGTTTGAGAATTGTCTGTGAACATGGAATTACAAGTCTGATTGTAAAGGGTGATTATGAGCTAGTGCTTATGAAGGTATGAAATGCTTATGCTGCTAAAAATTAAAGGTTGAAACAATATAGGAATGTTGTATTGGATTTTTTAAATTTCTTTGACACTTCCAACATTCATTATCATGATATAAGTTTTAATGAGGAAGTTGACATATAGGCAGTGTTGGTACTAAGTGTGAAATTAAAAATATGAACCCTCAATATCAGTATGAGGTGGAGGTTCTTATTAGACCTTTAGTCCAAGATAATGTTCATGATTGGCATGTTTTTGATAATGATGATTTGATTGGAAAGTTTCTCAACTATGAAGCCAAACTTCAAGATCATATTTTAGACTTAGATTCCATGATTCAGCTCTGTGATGGGAAGTAAACCTTATTTGGGAAAGATGTTATTCCAGTAAAGACAAACACTATCTAGAGGAGATTTGTGAGTTTAGATGCCTCTTTTGATTCATCCGACTGAATCAAAACTTGTGATCTTTTTGTCTTAAAAGATGTAACTGAATGCACTTTTGGCTCCCATGAAAATCATAAAAAGGTCTGGCTTGGTACTCACTTGAGTGAAAAATTAAAAAAAAATATTACATACTTCTTTTGTTGAAGTACCAAGATTACTTAGTTTGGTCTTATCAATAACTAAAAACATATAGAGAGAATTTTTTTCAACATGTCATCCCATTTTACCCTGACATCAAGACTTTCAATTATAAGTAGAGACCTATCAACCTCATCTTGGAAAAAGTTAAATAAATTAATGAATGGTGAGATAATAGAGCTACCAATTAATGGAAAATATCTAAAACACTTCTTTGATTGAGTTCATGATTGTGTAAAATAATGTACATTGTATAATTTTGATTTTTTGATTGCACCTCTATATTGGACTTTCTTTTTATAGTTCCTTTTGTTGTTTTTCATTGTGTATTCATTCTCAAATCCTCTTGATCTATTTTTATCTATTTTCCCTCATTTTTTTAGGCCTTCATGGGTGTTTGATATGAATTTAACAAAGTTTTAACTTCGTGTCCTAAGGGATTGACATCTGGTCTTATTTTCTAGGGTTTTTTTACAAACTCAAGACAAGAGTAAATTATTAGTGGGAGAGCAAGCCAAGGCATTTACACATGAAGAAAGGAGTTTGTTTTGTTCCCATTTGAATAATATCCCTCAAGCTCAAGTGAAACAAATTTCCAATCGAGGAGATCAAGGGTTGTTATCAATCTTCATCATGACATTGATAATAAGTTACCAAAATTATTTCCTTGAATAGCTGGATCATATTCCTAAAATATTTTGGGGTGAGAAATTTGTATAATCAAATAGGGTATGTCCTATTTACAAGGTGGTTTTTGATTTTCTTAGGTCTTATGCTCTTTCAAAGTTATGAAATCTCCTCTTTACATAGGCCTTTTAATTTTTGGGATCCTTCTTGTGTGTGTTTTGTCTTCCTTACTAAGGTGGTTGATGTTGTACAACCATTAGCAAGCTCGAAGAGCATAATGCATATGTCTCCACTATTTTAGAGAAAATCCACCATGCTTCTCCCCATATTATCATTTTGGACACTGATGTATGTAAGATTTATTTTAAATTTAATGGACAATACATGTGATTTCTACTCTTTCCTCTTAATTAAATTCAATAATACATTCTTCATGCTCTCTTGATTGGTTATCTAGTTTTATTCTTAATAATGGTAGTTATTCTGAGTATAGATATAAGTTATTAACTCATTTACACACTATAATTTGGGAGTATATTTTTGATACTCTTTTAAGGATGCCTTAGAATTATGGAGTTGATAGTAAAAAGTGTTTAAATATCAAATTACACTATATGATTTAGGGTTTCAGGGGTCATTTGAATGTCTACATTGCATTGGCACCAACGAATCCAAAGCCTTCCCAATAAATTCCTTACTTTGTTAACTAGTATTTTACATATTTAAATGAATGATAAAATGCTTGTTGGAGGAAATCCTACTATTTTTAATCCACCACAACACTCTTTAATATACCTAACTCATCTTACCCATAATTCCTTACAAATAATACACTATGTTGACTATTCTAAGTTCTATTTGCATACAGATGAATAAACATTATATATATAAAATGTGTCTATAAATAATATTTAAATCCCATAATTTTAATCTTCCATTTGTCCCTTATTTTTCATAATTTTTTTTATAAAGGAAGGTTTCATTTACTTTCCCATCTATCTTTTCTAGCTTCAGTATGACTTAGAAGTATTTGTTCAATCTGTGTGATAACTCTTTCAATGTAGATTATGTTTTGTTATGCTTTGGTCATATTTGTTTGTGTGTCAATAATCCTAGTAGATATTGAAATATAATATCACTCCATGTGATAAATATACCTCTTAGGTACTCTCACCATTTTTTTGATAGAACCAGAAGTAGCAAGGAGTTAACCATACCCTATGTCGGTGTCTTCAAGTCAGTGTCTTTGATAAGTCTATCCTGATTCTAAACCCTTCCCAAATTATAATGATGTAATATAGGTTTATCATTTACATTGGGTTAATAATGTGTGTGTTTTATCTCTCTTACTAAGGTGGTTACCATTATACAAACACTATCAAACCCTGAGAGCATAATATATATATATATATATATCTATATATATATATATATATCCCTATTTCAAGAACAAACCTACCATGCTTTTTACAATTGTTATGAATTCTAAACTATATCTACATTGATTTAGATTAAAGATAATGGAAAATATATGTAATTTATGATTTATATTGTTAACTGAATTTAATAATACATTCTTCATGATCTTTTTATTAGGTATTTAGTTTTAAGTTAATTAATGGTAGTCATTCTAGTCATATATCTAGGTTCTAAATTCTTTTCAACATTGTGATTTGGGAGTATGTTGTTTATAGTCTTCTAAGGACATCTGACACTTATGTATTTGAAAAGATAAATTACATATGTTTTCACTTTTAGTGTATGTTTTGGATATTTAGAGGTCATTTGAATGTCTAAATTTGATTAACATCAATAAATGCAAAATATGCGTGATGGTTTTACTTAGCATGTTTACTTAATATTTTGCATATTATAATGAATCACAAACATGACTATTACAAGGATTTACCTATGTTGAAATCAACCATCATAACCTAATTTTATATCTACATAACTCATCCTAACCTAAAATTAATACTCCCTATTGACTCTTCTAACTACTAATTGATTGCATATGATTAAATGCTAGAAATATGAAATGTGTTTTTAGTTTCTCTTTGAATCCCAACATTTTGATCTTATATTTTACCCTTAGTTGTTATAAATTTATTTAAATATAAGGTTGAAATTAATTTTGCATCTGTCTTTAGTAGCTTGTGTTTGACATAATGCATTTTCCCAATCTTTGTGATAACTCTTCTTAAGTGAACTATAAGAACTTGTTAATATTTCATAGAAAAGGAAAAATAATATTTAGTGTAGTTTTATTCACTAATATTGGCTCTCACTTGAGGATTTACACCCCTTTTATGTGTGCAAATAACCCCATAAAACAAAAATAGTTGCAATTTTTTTGGGCCATGGAGTCAAAATTATGGAAATTCCATAGCAAACACCTTTAGAGACACAATGAAAAAAGGGAAGTTCAATAAAAATAGATCATGAGTATCTAAGAATGAACACATGATAAAAAATAATATAAATAACTATAGAAATAAGTCCCAATATAGATGGGTAATCAAAACAATAAAACTATACATTTTACATTACTTCACACAACCAGGGACTCAACCAAAGAAATGTTTTAGATGTTTTCCATTAACTAGTAGCTCCAGTATCTCACCATCCCTTAGTTTATTTAACTATTGCAATACCTTGGTGGCCAATATGAGGTTGATAGGTGTCTTCTTCTCCTTGAAAGGCTTATTGTTAGGCTACAATGGGATGACATGTTGAAATAAATCCTCTCTATATGTTTTTACTTATGGCTCAGACAAAGCCAATAAATCTTGGTACTTCTTCAATAAATATATGTAATCCTTTTTATATTATGAATTATATTGAATACCTAGCAAGACCATTCTATGATTTTCATGACAGCCCAAATTACAACTAGTTACACATTTTGAGATAAAAAGATCTCAAGTTTTGATTCGCTATGCTTAATCAAAATATGCTTCTAATCTCACTAATACTCTCAAGATAGTGTTTATATTTAGTTGAATAACATATTTACTAAATAATTTTTATTTCCCATCACAAGTATGAACCATAGATGCCAAATTTGTAATTTGATCTTGAAATGCAACTTCACAGTTGATAAACCTTTTGATCAGATCATCATCATCAAAAACCTGCCAATGATGAACATTGTCTAAGACAAAAGGTCTAATAATCACCTCTACCTAATAATAACAATGAAGGTTCATATTTTAAATCTCATAATAATCAAGTAACCCTTCAAGTCTATCAAATTCCTCATTGAAACTTCTATCATGATAACACATATTGAAAGCATTAAAGAAATCTAACAAATATAATACAACATTCCTATATTATTTCAACCTTTTGTTTTTGGTATAATAAGCATTGTGGACCTACTTGATCATAGCTAATAATCACCGATTATAATAAGAATTTTAATTCCATGATCACAAACAATTATCAAACCAAGCAAGAGTGCCTCATACTTAATTATATTATCTGTGCACTTACATAATAGTTTAAAATAAAACTTATAATATTTGTTATTGGGGGCATATAGAAAAACCCCAACTCCATTTTAAAGATTGGATCAATCCAATTTAAAAGACACTTTCCAAACATCACCATCCTTGAAAAACCTAACATCAAAATCAATATATTGTTCAACAACATCTACATTCACAAAAAACATTACCTAGCTACACATTAGTGTAGAAAACATCATTTAGATAGTATTTATTATCTTAAATTACATGTAAAATCTTAGGATATTTATAAATTTTAACCATATTACCCTCCAAAAGAATGATGGCATAAAAATAATCCATATACACACTACCACCCACGTTGGCATCCTAGTTTCTTGATAGCATCATCCCCAAGTTGGGATGAGTTTCCAAAACTACCACATCCATGTTCATAAACATACCTAGATGAACTACCAATTACACTACCAATTATTTAACATGTCCAAAAATTAGTACATCTTTTGAGTCAATAGCATAACACTTTCCAAAAGCTGATGTGACTTTTACACCAAGCTTTTTAAGGACACCAAGGGGCATCATATTACAAGAGCCTCTATAATCAAACATACATTTGTGAATAATTAAGCCATTAATAACCAGGGTGGTATAAAACATGTCCACATCCCTCTTACTCTCTACCAATGTAGTCCCTAAATAGAACTTTGGGGATTGTTATTCAACCTCATATGACTCTTCATCATCATCTAGGAGTGTTTGAGGTGAATTAATCTCATTAGTAGTTATGTTCTAACTAAATTATAAATACTCGAATACCCTTTTCATATATTCATGTATTCATAACAAATTAACAAGTGGCATAATTCTTTTTAATTAACTCAACACCTAAGCCATATCACACATGTTGTACTTAGGAAGGGGTATATTTGGAGGAAGAGTGACAACTCCTTCAGCTAGAATACAGTCATTTAAATCCATATGTGGAACAAGATGGGATGAATTAGCATTCCTAACATTATTTTTTAAGGATATATTTCTTCTAAAATCATTTTTCCCTTTAAGAATACTAGAAAATATGGGTTCTCTATTCTTGAATGGATCACCTCTTTGTTTATTAATTTTGGAAACATGTGTTATTTTGTAAGAATTAGGGATCTATTTAGTTTTCTTAACTTCCTTATGTGCATCCCCTACCCTTGGATATGTAGGGATAGTCTCTTGAGGATCAACACCTTATTTCCTACTTCTCAGACTATACTCATTCTCTTAGGTAAATGTTGCATTAATTAGCATCTGCTTGTCCTCAACTAAGGGAATTCCCCTATAATATTTCTTAATCATCATGGCTTGTAAAAATTCAAATTCAAGATTAGGTAATTCATATGTTTGTGTTATATTTTCATCACAAAAATCTCATCAGTTGGGATACATGCCTTTTGTAATGCACTCAAAAATTGATCAACGTTAGTAGCACTAAAAAATTTTATGGAAGAAGACACTTTACTTTGGGAGATTTGACAATCAAACAGCAAAATATTGTCATCTTCAGATATAAACTTAGGTTCCTCTAAATCTTCATCAATTTATTCAGTAGTATCAAAATATGGATTGGGGAGGAAGCACCCATCACACCAATCAATATCAATATAACAATCTACAACATTCACCTTGGCATTCATAGATCAGGATCTTCCTTTCCAACTCCTCTATTATAGTTTCTATCATTTATTTCTTCATTGGTAGGACTCTTCCCTCCATAACTATCACTATTATGGAAAGAGGGTATCCCTTGTGATTGATTCTAATTTTGAGTTCTTTTCTAACTATCATATCCATGAGGGATCCCCTTCTCAGCTCTAACCAACTTATATGACATTACCTTGACAGTAGTTGTTGGTTTTCTTAGGTCTTAAGATCTTTTAACTTTCATAAATATCCTCTTTGTAGAGGCATTTTAATTTTTTGAATACTTATTGTGTGTGTTTTTTATTTTTTACTAAGGTGGTTGTATTTGTACAACCATTGACAATCTCTAAGAACATAATGTATATGTCTCCCCTATTTTATAGAAAATCCACCATGCTTCCCCCCCATGTTAGCATCATGAACACTAATTTATGTAGGATTTATTTTCAAGCTAAAGAAAAATACATTTAACTTTTGGTATTTCCTATTAATGATATTCAATAATACATTCTTCATGTTTTTTTATAGGTTATATGGTTTTGTGCTTATTGACAGTTATTCTAGGCATAGATATAAGTTATAAACTCCTTTCTATATTCTAATTTAGGAGTGTGTTGTTGATAGTATTTTAAGGATGCCTTGGAATTATGCAATTGATAGGATAAAGTGTTTAAATCTCTACTTTCAGTATGCTTTACATTTTTAGGGGTCATTTTAATGTTTGCATTACATTGGCACCAATGAATGTAAACCACTCCTAATAATTACCTTACCTTATTTACTAGTTTTTTTGCATCTTTCCATGAATGATAACATGCCTATTGAAGGAATTATTCCTATTTTAAAGCCACCACATGACTCTTTAATATACCTAACTCATCCTATCCATCCTGCCCTATAAGTAATACACCCTGTTGACTATTCTAAGTGTTATTTGCCTTTAGATGCATAAGTATTATATAAATGAAATGTGTATGTAACTACTCTTTTAATTCCAACATTGTAATCTTCCATTTGGTCCTCATTTATTATAAATTTATTTAGAAATGAAGGTTGTAGTCACTTTCCTTTCTATCTTTAGTAGATTGTGTCTGACCTAGAAGCATGTTTTCATTCTATGTGATAACTCTTCCAAAGTAGAGTGAACACGTTTGGTTATGCTCTGGTTACTTTTTCCCATGTGCCAATAATACCCATGGAGGTTGAACTGTATTATTCATTTATATGAGTAAGATACACTTTAGGTCCTCTCACCTTGGTTCAACCCTTTTTTAGTATCTTCTAGTCATTGTCTATGTTTAGTTCATACTAATGCTAAACCCTTCCCAAACTATAATGACATAATTGAGGTTTATAATCCATATTTTACATCCTCTCAAGTTTTTAATCCTGAATTCAAGGGGTGTACAACTGGGAACCAAAAATAAAATGATCAACATGTGTAAAAAAATTAAGACCCCACCTACAACTCCAAGCCATAACATTTTGATTCCAAATTCCTTTCATCCTATGTATCTTTTTCCACCATGTAAAAGTTTTGTTGTGTATCGAATTTCACTTTGATTGATAAATCAGTGAATGTATTATCTCATAATGCATTTATCTATGACATATCTTCTTATTTTGTGAAGGATAAAGATAACAATACTAAAGTCTCCTCTACAAATCTTCCCCAGCATGGCCTATGCTTCCCTCCATGGCATTGCACCTTATCTTACTATGAACATGTCCATTCAGATTCAAAACCTTTGATAATTTCTTTGAATCCATGTACTTTATGTTTTATTGGTAGGATTGGGGAATCTAACTGCATATTGTAATTTACAATTTACATTTTATGGTTACACTTTTGTTGGATATTTCTATTTTGTATTATTTGGTGAGTTGACTAGTAGGCTATAAGTTTGGGAGATCCATTTTTAATTTACAAACTGCAAATGAAAAATAGACTTTGTATCTCTAAAAAGTTTTTCTATCAACCATTGAGTTTCCACATTGACCTATAGGTTTAAGAATTTGAAATACAAAATACAACTTTGAGAAACATGCTTCTTCCTTTTCTATTTTTGTTTTAATCCCTAACATTGGGATTCATGCATTAGTTTGCAATTTGGAAGTTTTAAATGAACATTACCTTTTCTATCAAAATACCTGTCTATCTTCCACATGGTCAATGAATTCATAGTGGGTTTCACAGTCTTAGGCACATTTTACAATTTTCATAATGCAAACATGAAATTTTGATTTGTTATCCTCACTAATAGTTCCAATGATGGGTTCTATACTTTGCTTGGAAAATTATTTTACCACACAAACTAATATTCTCATGTTTATGTCTTATTTCTTTTTACTGAACAAGATCACTCATAAACATTGCAACTATGAGAAAAAGAAAATGTTATAGGATAAAGGCTTATGATAATGAAATTAGTACTACTCTTATATCAATGCTTGAAATAGTACCACCTCTAATAATGATTGCAACTGCTTGGCAAATGCATGTAAGTGTGAGTATCAACAAGAAAAGCTCAAATCTAGGAAAAGAAATAGCTCCTTAGAGAGATTTTTTTTGTTATTTCATAAAGATAAAGATCAATATATGCAAAATAATTAAAACCTCACCTGTAGCTCTAAAAAATAACATGTTCATTCCACATTTATTCCATCTTGTGTATATTTTTCTACCATGTATGAGTTTTATTTCTGATATACATTCACTTTGATCCATAAAGTAGCAAATATATTCCCTCACTCTGCATTCATCTAGGGCATCTCTTATTTTTTCATGATAGATAAGGACAACACTACCCAATGTTCCTATCTCAATATACTCCCATATGGCTTATGCTACCCTTCATGGCATTACTGCTTATCCTACTAAGGATATGTTCCTTGGTATTATGAAACTTTGATGGATTTTCTAAATCCATGTACTACATGTTTAGTTAGTGGTCTTTGGGAATCTGATTGCATATTTCAATTTTCAATTTGCATGTGAAGTTACCAATTCCACAAAAGAAATTTTGAACACAACTATAACATCAGATTACAAGTTCAAAATTTTAAATTTACAAAGGTGTAGTAGACTTCTATATTCTCTCCTCTGTGCATTACACCTAAATCCTGAAATCCTTCTAGACCAAAAAGTGGGAAATTAGAAAATGGGGACAATGTCCCATATATGGTAAAGTAAATAAAAAAGCACTTACGAATTATTAAGGTTGGAGGAAACCTTAAAAATCAAAATGGAAAAAGGTAAAAAGATAAAATTAAAAGGCAAAAAGTTAAAAACATAAGATAAGAATTACATTTTCTAATACTAAGCTAATGTTGAAGACCTCCATAGAAGAAAATAGTTGCAGAGATTGTGAGACCAATGTGGTCTATTAGAGGGATTTTTAAAAAATAGCCATGGATCCTACTTTGCCTCCATCATAGTTGGAGCAATTTGATGCAATCATTACAAAACAAGGGGCATTATTTGTCTTGTACAAGGAGGATGACAAATATCCACATGTTTCTATATGGGCAAATGATTAATGGGAGAATAAGGCAAGGTAGTTACACATTAAGACAATATTTTATTTATTCCTAAGGGAATATTATCTACCAAGCTCAAGTGCAATGAATTTATAGACAAGGAGATCAAGGGTTTGATATCAAACTTCATCATGACTTGGAGAAGTAGTTATCAAAATTATTTCCTTACTTAACATGAGTTTCAAAGCATGATCAAGGCCATCTTCCAGCTGGAGCATACTCTTAGAATATTTTGGAATGCGAAATTTTTATAAGTAAAGATGGTATGTCCTCCTTAGAAGGTTGTTATTTGTTTTTATAGGTTGTATGCTCTTTCAATTTTAAGAAATATCTCTTTATAGATCCCTTTTCATTTTTGGTATCCTTTCTATGTGTGTTTTGTCTTTCTTGCTAATGTGGTTCCAACTGTACATCCATTAACAAGCTATAAGAGCATAACATATATCTCTCCCCTATTTTAGAGAAGATCTACATTGCTTCTCCCCATGTTAGCATTCTAAAAATTTATGTAAGTTAGATTTATTTTTAGGTTAATGGAAAATACATGGAATTTATGCTCTTTCTTGTTAATAAAATGAAATATTACATTCTTCATGATCTATTAATTGTTTATTTAGTTTTATTTTTATTAATGGTATATATTTTATGCATAGATCTAAACTATAAATTCATTTATACAGTATGATTTGGGAGTGCGTCATTGACAGTCTTTTAAGGATAACCATAACTTATGGAGTTTATAGTAGAAATTGTTTAAATCTCTACTTGTATTGTATCCTTTAGGGTTTCAGGGGTCATTTGAATGTTTCCATTACATTGACACTAATGAATGCAAAGCATTTATGATAATTTCCTTTATTTATTAGTATTTTTCTTTTTTTAATGAATTCCTACTATTTAAAAGCCAAAACACCACTTGTTAATATACCTAACTCGTCCTACCCATCATACCCTATAAATAACACAACATGTTGACAATTATTAGTGTTATTTATCTATATATGAATAATAATTGTATATTTGAAATGTGTTTCTAACCACTATTGAAATCCCAACATTGCAATCTTCCATTTAGCCCTTAATTACCAGAAGCTTATTTACAAATGAAAGTTGCATTAACTTTCCCATTTGTCTTTAGTCGCTTGTGTCTGATTTAAAAGAGTTTATTAATTCTATGTGATAACTCTTCCCAAGTGGAGTGAGTGATTTTAGTTATGCTCTGGTCAAAAAAATTTATCTCACAATAATTCCAATGGAGATTAAACTGTAGTATCGCTCCATACAATAAAGGTAACACTTAGGTCCTCTAATCTTAGTTAAAGTAGAGATAAAAGTACCAGGGAGTTAATCATACCCTCTATTAGTGTCTTTTATTCATTATACATGTTAATTTATATTTATTCTACACCTTTCCCTAGCTATAATGACATATTTCAGGTTTATCATCCATGTTTCACATTTTATCAAGTTTACAAGGTTGAATTCAAGAGGTTTACAACTTGAAACTAATAGATGGACTATTATGATATGATTATGTTAGTTTACTATACTTCATCCCTTCACATTGCCACTTACTTGATTATATTTAATTTATTTCTATTGTCTTACTTGTGGAACATTGAAATATGTTCCTTACCTATTGGCCTATGTGCCATTGTATGTTGTTTTAACATTTGAATATGCCATTATTTTTCAATTGTGAAAACTTTCAAGATGCTCATTATATGAGTTATACTTTTAGTATTTATTTTATGTTACATTGTTGTACTTGTATTTGAGATTGATTTTTTTTGTCTTATACTGTTACACTATAGACATTGCCATTATACATATCATGCATCTTAGGGATTCACGTGATCACACATTATGAGAAACATTGATATATCTAATTAAACATGTTACTCCTATATGATATATGAATGTATATTATTACCTTATCATTTTGAGCTAAGGTACCTACTACATTTTACTTCCCTTGCCTCAGGGGTGGGGGGACATATCAATGGGGGCATATCATAAAGGCATGACCTCTGCATTTACACAGTTCATAAATTTTAATAGGTACATGTCATAGATACATGACCTCCACACATACTCAGTTCTCCTATCTATATATTTAAGTGAGGGTGTTCTATAAAAACATGACCTCCACACTTACACAATATCTATTATAGTTACATGATCTAGATATACACTTGGGTTAGAATCCTATATACTGAACCAATATTTCACAAATTTGAAGTAATATTTTTCATATTTGAGGTGCATATAATTAAGTTGAAGACACATTATAGGGTTTTATTCCATTCTAGTGCATAAAAATTAAAAATTTACCAACTATATCTCCATATTACTATCACAAAGAAACACAAATTATACTAGGATGTATTGTTATTGAGTATTTTTTATATATAATAATTGGTTATATTTATATATTAAATTGATTAAATCATTAAAACTATTGGTTATCAACAATTATAAGTTGGTTAGACTATATAACCCAACATCACCAGATTTGTAGCATGAGTTGCTTAAATCACTCACTTTCACAAGATTAAGTATATTAACACTTGAGTGGAGTGATTGATATTTATTGATCTAAATGGCCATGACATAACTCATCCTTATACCAAGTTGGGTGTTTAATACCTTCCAATCTCTCTCTTCATCTCTCTAAGTTCTAGGTTTGAACCTATCTCAACTCTAATGCTTCCTAAGGAAGCATCTTTATTAAGTTAAAGTACCAAGGGGAAGCATGGTTACATTTACACACGCGTGCTCCTTCATCTCTTTAATTTAAAAAATATCAATAATTTTAAAATCAATATTATATACAATGATTTATATTATAAAATTATCTTGGTTATAGGTCATACACTAGAAAAAACACTAAAAGTGGGATCAATAAAAGGAAAAGTGTGTGGTGCACACCTAGAAGTGCATTTATTTCATTTAACCTAGTAATTATATCCTTATGCATTGATATATTAAAGGTGGAAAAAATGTATGTATTAAAACTAAATATTTGTAAAATCTCAATCATTTACATTTGAAAAATACCAATCAAGGATGTATCATTAAATTTTAGACCTTCCCAATACCAAAGGGCTCTCATTCACCATACGATTATGCCTAAATTATTGTCTCTTAGTTTTATCCATATCACTGTGACGAACCAAAAGTCATATACTATAATAAAATATCAAAACATAAAACATATCCTTCACTATAAGTTGTAGATACATAAATATTTTTCTATCCTTCTAGACATGACTTTCTAAGTATGAACACTAGTGTCGCCACTAGTATCAATATCCTTATCTATTGTCCACTACTCAAAATTAATACAAATTGAAAAAATATTTGAAATATTGGTCAACCTATTTCTCTTATTGAAATCTAGGATGAGATATTTCTAAAATGTGTAGTATAAATACAAGTCTAATCCTTCTCTTTATTTGTCTATAAAATACTGAGCAAGCACATACCAAGGATCATTCAATAAATCACAAAATAGAGTTATTCTACATTAATCATCCATATTTTTGTAATCAATCATAGTATAAGTCAGATAAAAGGTATGAATCATCAAAATAATATCCAATGAGAGATATTTGTTATCTTAATAGCTATATCATAGTATGCATCTACATAGAGATATATTACACCATTATTCACACACTCCCACACATAGAGTAGAAATGCATAAGTCTAAGCCTTTCCTTGGAGTGTTGAGTATGTAGGTAGCACTAATTGGTGTAGGAGTATTTGAGGTTAGTTTGACACCATGAGTCCACTAACCCCTTTTTGTAAAATACATCTCAGTGGTGAAGCAAGGTGAAGAGCTAAGGTTTGATCCATATGAAGATATATAAAACATATGTTTATTATCTAAATAAATCAGGAAAAAAGCAATAAAAACCCTAAAACATCAAATTTGGTCACATCTCAATCTAGCACATATTTCATACTGGATAGTGGCATCACATCACAAATAATATTGTTGATGGTAGTTTCCAAAGTTTGATTGTATTTTTGTGGCTCTAGAAACAACCTTTCTAGAATATGAAGACTATCTTAGACTCTTGATCTTACACATGTATGCTTCTATCACAACTATATATGCTTCCATAGATTAAAACCAATCTATGTATTAGTTCTCTTTAGTCCTTCAATAAATTGAGCATTCTTAAAATTTGATACTTTATATATTTAGTATATCTCATTTTATAAGTCATAATATTCATTTATCAGAGTTTTAATTGCCTTGATATATATTGGTTTATTACCATTATGTTTAGGATATTCTATCATTTAACCCTATACCATAATTATATATTTAAGGTTAAACAATTATTTTTATTAATTTCATGATGTTTAAAATTTAATCTCTTAACTCATTTATATTTTGTAAGTTGGATTTTAATTCATTATGTGCTTTATCATCTTGATTCACTATTTTAACTACTGAAATCAAATTAGACCATTATTTTAAACTTAGTGATTTTTAAATCATATTTACGAATGAGAAAGAGAATGTTATGTGTGTGTGGTACATTTTTTTCATTTCTATTTTGGTAATGATTTTATAATTTTAGAAAGAAGAATAGATTTAGGTATGGTAAGTCATTCACGTACCCATTTGAGTGGTATGATGAGATCTTGAGTTGAATTATATGGCATAATTTGTGTGACTATTTGATAGACAAGGTTTTAAATAAATCAAAACATTATATATGACTTGTTGATGGTAACTTCCTATAGTGAATGAGATGCAGTCCTTCTATGGTTTGGCCCTTTTTTTTAGACACCAACTATCAAATGTTTGGTTCAACATTCAAATTTGAAATATTTGAGATAATTTATTACTTCTATATCTTTTATAGATTATTAATGGGACATCTCCTTTAGTAAAAATTAGCTAAATTAAGACTTATTTTCAGTCAACATGCACTATTAATTAACAAGAGTGGCCTTGTTTTGTATTTTTACATAGATTCAGTTAAAACAAATTAGAGATGAATTAATTTATACTTGGGTGATGAAATCTTATATATCAATTTCAAAATTTATTATGACATTTAAATGTGGGCTTAATTATATTTTCTATTATTCTATTATAACATTATGTGTGTGATTTGATCACCCCTGATGATCGACTATATTTTCTAAAATCCTCTACTACTATCATGAGTGTGTAGATAGTGCATGTCTTATAAATGAGCATAGTCTTTGCCATGTGTATTCTTTTATATGTAATTTTGAACATGTTAATTTATTATACCTTTGAATGTATATTGATTGAGTATAATTAATGTTATGTTGAGTGTGTATACTCATGTGTATATCAATATGGTATTCTATTATGGGTGAGAATTGTTTTTGAGTGCGCATGTGGATACTAATCTTTAATGTATGACTATTAATTTCCATTTGTATTCAATATGTGTGAACCATTTAACTATGAATTAATTATGAATTATTATTTTATGTGTGTTTATTTCATGGATTATTGATCTTAATGATTGAGATCTAATTATATTTTGAGAACATGCATGCAAAGTTTTTGGTAAATGAGTAATTATGAAATGTGATAGGTTGATTCAATCAGTCAAAAAAATAATAGATGGCACAATTGATTAGTGTCCCATACAAATGTTTTCTCTGTGACATTAAATTATTTCAATGAGCCTTGTTTTATTTTAATTTTTAAATTTTACATAGGTCTGATGAATGTTTACTTTATATGAAAAAGTCACTATAACAATGGACTATTGCTTGACTATTACAATTCCCATGTGTGATGGATGTTTTATTTTAATTATATGTTCATGTAAATGATGAACTATTTCTTGAATATTGTAATTCTCATGTGTGATGGATTTTTACTTTATATAAAATGGTCATTGAAATTATATACTATTGCTTATTGAATAATTTCCCATATGTGATTGATGTTTTCTTTATATGAGATGGATAATAAAATTATGGACTATTTATTGACTATTTCAATTTATAATATATGTATTTTATTATGATATTTACTTATTGCAATGATGAAATATTGATTAGATATTGCCATTACAATGTATGATAGATGGTTTCTTAAATTATGTTCATCCTTGGGTACTAATTTTATGCATGAAGGAGAAGAAATATTGTAATAACATATATTCCTAAGCATCAATGAAATAGTGAGTTTTTAATAACTCATATTATTTAAGGTTAATTTATATACTCATATCGTAAAAGATAAGATTTTAATAATTAATACCTAAATACATTATTATATGACACAAGTCTAACAAATAACTTAAAATCAAAGTGAGTTATAAAATCATGGATATTTTCTTAATGAATAATTAATTAATGTTATTATAACTTTCCCCCTTAGTTAATCATTGTCTAAAGTTTATAATAGCAGTATTATTTGAATGACTCAAATTTATCTCATGAAAGAGATGTGGTGAAGACATTTATATGTTTTTGTTCTATAGGGAAAAACTAGTGTTGGATGGTATGTTGTTAAATGTTTCTCATACTAAAAGTGCCTTTACCTCGATGTGATTTTTACATTCATAAAATACTAGATTGTGAAAAAATTTAATAACACTTTCATTGTCACCATACAAGATGGTAGGTTTATTTTGTGGTACTGTTAATACTTCGAGTATGTAACATAACCATAACACATTGTGAGTAGCTCCTCCTACAACATGAATTTATGGACCAATGAATGATAAAAAAAGAATGTTTTATTTTTTGTTACCCCACGAAATAGGACTACATCCCAAAAAATAACAAATCAATAATTATATTCTAATTCATCAATATTAATTACATGATATGAATTTGAATATCATGTCAATAAGAAATTATTATTACTATTGTATCCTAAGCTATAGTGCATTGTACCCATTATGTATCTAAACATTTCTTTTTATATTTTTTAATTAGACATAATTGAATCCTACGTGAACAATGAGATATAGATGATAGCATAGATAATGTTTCGACTAATTCATGTCAAGAAATTGAGAATTTTAATAAACTATCAATAAAGATTTGTATTTACTTTTTGTTATGCATTTGTATAGGATAACTAAAGCCATGTCTCAATAATTGAAGAAGTAGGATTACAATCCATCATTAAAAAAATTCTTGATCATTGGATTAATATATTTAGATTTTATAAGATGATGTAATGATTTAATGAGTCTACACTTTTTGCTTACTTATTAGGTGTGAAATAACCATTTTGTTGAGACATGTAGACTGATTCTCATTGATAGCCATTTAGAAAGGAAAACTTCACATGCATTCGTTATACATTCCATCCAAACTATAAAACAATAGAAACTATCATTCTTACAGTCAGATCATGGCCACGAGAGCACAAGTCTTCTCATAATTAATTATTTACTTTTAGTATACCCTTTTTCTATGAGCCTTGCCTTATTCTTTTCAATACATCCATCTACTTTTTATTTTTTATTGAAAACACACTTTTAGTGATTGGAATTTTTCTAGGTGGAAGATGTATAAGTTGTCATGTGTTATGTGTCATCCATTATTGATATATTTTTTTTTATGACATCCTTACAAGGTTTTTAATCTAGGGATTCCTAAACCTTGGAGGCATAAATTGATTCAACAGCTATTATCATTATTGTTAGTGTATATTCTTCACCTTACTTAGGTTTTTACTACACTCGTATTACTTGCCATGATTAGATGGATATTTGGTTATTTAGGATTATTTATGAGGTCATTTATTTGCACATCCACACGTGAAAATTATGGTCTAATGGGTTGGTGAAGATTCCTTATCATTCACCAACCAATATTGACTTATCTCTAGCACATAGGCTTACTATTCTTTTAGCAACTGACCCATGTTCACATTTATAAATGAATATAGACTCATGCCTCTTATCGGCCTATTTAATGTCTTATCATCCTTTGTATTTGGTAAGGTGTGAGAGATATTACTCTTATGTGAATTAATACAAGTTTGGCTTTTACTGCTATCTCTTGCCTTGTTCAATATTCTTTATTTATGATTTCATTTTACCTCATATTTATTGTGGTGTGCACCATCTTTGTCTCATGATCATTCAAACATTACATTCACATTACTTAGACTAGGATCAAACTCTAATAATTAGTTCCAAGTTGTCTTCATTTTGAGACATGATATGAGCCATTGCTCTAGTGGTGGATGTGTCTCGAACTCCATCCAATATATATATTAAAACCATACTTGTATACCATTTAGACACATAATAATTTATTCTTTTAGATGTTGGAACTATAGTGTTTAAATGGTCTCCACAATTATGCCCATCATCAATGTCACCATTAGTGATTTTTCATCTATAAGTATACCTTTTTAATTAGGTGAGGAAGGTAGAGTGGATTTACCTTTCTCATCAAATTGAACATCCTTGATTATGTATGTTTTAATTATTTCTGGATCCATAACATTATAAGCCATTGATAAATAACTATAGCCTAAAACCATGTATGTCCTGGACTTTTTATCCTATTTATTTTTATTATTTTAAGGGGTATACATGTATGATTATAATCAATTATCTATTGAGTATTTATTCATTATGAATTATTCTTGTGGATTCATCCCATTAAAAGTTACATTAGGTTTCATGTTTAATAGATAGAT
>JARHVA010007436.1:262500-325000 GCA_037957365.1 Torreya grandis
ATTATTGAATTCATTAGTTCGTAAACAAACAAATATACTAATGTTGTGTCCAAATGGATTCCTAAGTTTCACCTTATGGAGCATACGAAAACAATGTGTGGGTGATTAGATGGACCATGTCACCAAATCATACTGTAATCGATAGAGTATGATGATTCTACTATCCCAACACACCATTATTATAGACAAGAGAATGTTTTCTAAATTGATTATACTTTTCATTGAACTTTGAGATTATATAATGCGAAAAAATAATTTGAATATTGCTTTCGATACATGGTAGAGTTAGTTATGGTAGGTTGTTTAGAATCACACGTAAAATTGATATTGTTTTGGGAACATTAATTAGTTTTATATCATTACCTCACTAAAAGCATAAATATATGTCTTTTACCTCTTTCAAATAATAAAATGACTCGGTTATAAATATCTATGATGTATTTTCATGGAAATTAATATGCATTATTTTCCACTATAATGTAGGTAATTTATTTAAGAATAAATGTGTTTTCTAAATCATTGAGTGAAAAAACTGATATAAATTTAGATACCCACGATATTTTTTTCTTATGTAATTTATGTAAAGAGCACATGGAATAAAGGAGGACAAACCTTTATAACAAGAACTTACAATGACTTTTACCATTACATATATATGTATATGTATATGTATGTATGTATATGTATATATATATATATATAAGCATATTTTGATACATTGGATCATAGCTAGATTAACCATACATATTGTTTAACATAAGAAAAACTTGGAGAATTATTGAATTCATTAGTTCGTAAACAAACAAATATACTAATGTTGCGTCTAAATGGATTCCTAAGTTTCACTTTATGGAGCATGTGAAAACAATGTGTGGGTGATCAGATGGACCATGTCACCAAATCATACATTAATCGATAGAGTATGATGATTCTACTAGCCCAACACACCATTATTATAGACAAGAGAATATTTTTTAAATTGATTGTACTTTTCATTGAGCTTTGAGATTATATAATGCTAAAACTTAATCTAAATATTGCTTTCGATGCATGATAGAGTTAGTTATGGTAGGTTATTCAAAATCACATGTAAAATTCTTATTGGTTTGTAAACGTTAATTAGTTTTATATCATTACCTAACTCAAATCATAAATATATGTCTTTATTCTATTTCAAATAATAAAATGAGTCAGTTATAAATATCTTTGATGTATTTTCTTGGAAATTAATATCCATTGTTTTCCACTATAATGTAGGTAATTTATTCAAGAGTAACTGTGCTTTCTAAATTGTTGGGTGAAAGAAATGGTATAAACTTAGATACCCACGATCTTTTTTTCTTATGTTATTTAGGTATAATGTGATAATAAGTTAACAAAAATGATATTATAGTTTTTATGAAACTTGCTTTGTGTGTTTAATGGACATTACAGTCTTGACAATAGAGCTTTACAATTATAATATTTTCAAATGAATCACTTAATTTTACATTTTGGAAGTTGATAGTACATATTGAACATGGTTTTCAATAATGTAGACATCTATTGTGGTTATATAATATTTAGAATATGTGACGATTAATTTAAACGTTTTGAGTTACACTACAAATAATACATATGTCCATACTTAAATTAATAATACATATCTTTATAATTAAAACTAGAAATTTTTATAGTTAATTAAAATTAGAAGATAAAATTAATTCATCAATGAATATTTAAGTGTGTTAGAATTTGTTTCATGTGGAATGAATAAAAAATAAAGTCAGAGTTGAGATAGTTAATAGATGATCTTGAAAGGAAATCCCTAATATGATAAGATTTGGATAAAAAGAACATGATTGTTCTTTTTTTAATTTATTTTAGTGTTTAAATCATTTTACATGTTTATGAAATTTAGAAGTAAATATGTCAAATTTAGATTTAATCATTATTAATATGTTTAAAAATCACAATAAAAAAATGAATTTAAAAATTTAAAAATAAATGTCAAATTTAAATTTAATCATTATTAATGTGTTTAAAAGTTAAATTAAAAAAGATTAATTGAATTGTCTTGGGAAAAAGAAATTCTTAAGACACTTGTATTTTGATCTCTATTAATTACGCCAAATGCATTCTATGTAGGAAATTATACAAAGATTTGTCTCACATTCCGTATATACTCTCAGATGCACCCTATTTTATTAATGTTTTTCCCTCCATTCACATGTCGTCATGTGTACATTTTTTTAGGTATTAACTGATCAAATGGATACACCACTATTGAATGGCTTATTGGTTTGAAGCTACCAACTCGCTGCGCTCAGAGGTGGACACCAAACTCCATCCATTTCTCGTTGGCGACAACTGGGGCTATAAAATCGTGTACCACATAGCACCCCAAGATGGAGAGCCAGGAATTCCCATTGCCGGCAACATTCTACTCGAGCCCATGTTCCGGGGTGAATCACGTATCGATTCCGATTGAAGACTCGACGGTAAATACTTCAACACTATACGGGACCGTGACTGTTACTGAAAATCATTTTTACCCGAAGATGCTGAGAGGGATCATCCAGCCTCTAACCCTTTTTGCCCAAACAACACCCCATTAGAAGGGGTCAAATTACCTAAGAGCATCGTCATCGTGGCGAGTCCTGACCTATTGCAAGACTGGAAGATCAACTATGTGGAAGGCCTACACAAGGCTGGCAAAAATCTAAAGCTCATGTTCTTGAAGCAGGCCACCATCGTCCGAAAAAAATGAAAATGAAAAGGTCAAATCTTTTTTAGAAATTTCTATAGTGAAGCTCCATCAACTTGGGAGAAACTTCGGTAGTGTACTTCACAAAAATTGTAAAACCAAAAGAGTTAACCTGCCTGAAGTTCTATCAAATCTCAAAGGGCTATAAATATAAAGAAATACAATGAAATGTTTAAGGAACGAAACATTTATATAAAAGATCAAAGACTATAAGAATCAAAAGAATTACCACAATCCAAATGCGCAGACGGTAGGTACACATATGGTACATCTTCCAATTGATCGAGTCAATAATTCTGGCACTCAGTGATGCCCACTCCGATATCACGAACGCCCCGTCCCATCCTGCCCTAGTCTGGCCTTCCCCACCCTGCCATGTAGTGTATGATTTGTGGTCAATTTTTTGAAAAAAAAATACAAAATTAATAAGAAACACCTCTACAATAATTGCAGGATTTCCATAAAAATATTTCGGATATATCAGAGACTATGGAAAAAAATAAATAAATAAATTAAAAAAAAAAAAAGTGTTTGTTGAAAAGCCCTTGTTAAGCGGATGAATGAAGTGCTCCAGATTCTGGATTGGTAACTGGTAACTATTAAAAACATGCATTTCCAAGAAATGACAATTGTGAAATATAAGTATTTTGAAATAGATATGGACACACATACAAGCAACATTACATTTGGCGAGTGGAGAGGTTGTAAAAGTGCATGGATGATACGTGGATTATATATATATATATATATATATATATATAAATTACAACTTTTATATGTGGATTAATATGTGTCCCATTACAATATTTAGTGGTTTTTAATTATATATATTTAATATAGTAATATATTATTTTATTATAATATAATAATTAATATATTTGATAAAATATTAATAATGATTATAAGAATATATTACAATAATAATATATATTGATATAATAATAAAATAATATATAATAAATAAATGTATATATTATATTATTCTTTTTATTATTGTAATATATTATTAGTATAAATTAAAGAATGAGGAAGAATTTATACAATTTCATTTTACACAACCTTTCTTTATCAAAATAGAAAATAAAATTTCTTCCAGCATAACTTGTATATTTGGGACAACTTTGACCATGATTATTGACATCAACTATCTTTTATGCACTAGGTGTTAAGAAATACTATTATTTTTAGGGGAGATGATAATGAAAAAAGAAGTTATGTGTTCATTTTCATATGGCATAGCAATGAGTTGTGTGGGGAGGAGACATTTCATTTCTCAGTGAGCCATCACAACCCAAATCAACTTGACTTGGGTTGTGATGGTGAGGGACAATGACAAGTTATTTCTGATGATGGATTTAAATAATCATGACTATATACATGTGTAAAACTCAATGACATGTGAGATATGTCAATATAACCTGCAATTTCTATTGAATTGTTTCAATTACTTAGTCTGTGATTCAAACAAGTTTCATCTCCAAAAAAAAATAACCAATCAAAGATGCTTCCACCATTCATGCTAGGACCCCTTTGTAATAGATGCAGGTCAAGTAAATCTAATAGATATCCTAAATCTAGGTGTGGTGTATCATATAGGCCCCTTGCTATATTATGATATCACCTAAAATACCTTGTCATTTCTCTTTTTGTTATTGTCATTTTCCCCCTAATTATAGAGATAGATATTCGCCATCATTATCGATTGAGTATGTGGAACAACATGTAAAAAAAGTTAACTTTTGTAAATTATAATGCCATCTAATGGGAAATCTGTGTAGTACAAGATCTGACTATAAGATGGAAGATTATAATATATTATTTTAGGAGAAGTCTTATAAAGGGAATCACTAGTCCCATGAGTCTTTGATTTATTGGATCAGTCTGATGGTCCTATCAATAGCATGGTCTCGTGCATGTATTTAAAATAATTTCATTCATTCATTCTACAAAAATATAAATAAGCTCAACTATGTTACAAAATTCCGTTCTTATGACATATAATTTAAGTTGCATGTGAAGCAATGAAAGTTACAAAAATCTTAGTATGATTGACAAAATTTGTCACCCCTTTCATGCCACGTGACATTATTTCCCAAGGAAACATTTTAAAATCATATACATAATTTAGTCAATTGATTATGCATTTGGTTCCTCAGCAGTGGTTGTGTTATGTAGACATATAGGAGGGACAAAGAATTATACTCATTATGGTAAATTTGGAGTTCATCTTGTATAAACTCATTGGGAACAATGCAATATTGAAACACATAAACACATTTTTTAACCTTCCAGTTATTGTGAGCACTACAAAAAATAAAACATTTTTCCATATAGGCATTCTTTACTTTTTCCATTTTTAAATAGAAGGGACACTAGAAGTGCATATGCATAACATGATAAGCATGAATCTCACCACATCAAATATTTGTGCCACATCTAAAAACTTGCTATTAACATTATAATTACTGCCATTATGGCCTATAAACATTATTTATATTCCCCTCATAAATATAAGAGAGACTAGGAGTGCATATGTCAAACACGTGAATTATGAATAATACCACATTAAATATTGGTAACACATTTCTAAACATGATATAAAAATTACAAATGTCCCTTTTCATGGATTTTGCTTGAATTTACACAAGCACATAAGTTTTTAGGTAGAGGCAAGACAAAAGACATAAGTCATAGCCACTTTTAGTGGTGGTACACAAATAATGCCCTAATGCATGTGATCCTCTTTAATGATCACATGAACCCTTCCTCACTAGAATAGAACCTCACATATGAGAAATTAAATGGTGATCTATTCACTCTCTTTTAAAATTATCCAAAATTAGTAGCATTGTATAAGGTCTATGGTGAAGGATTGCTGAGGACAACATGATGTTGATTTGATTGTGGGAAGGTTCCATGCTTACTGCATGACTCAAAATAAAACTACAATTCCACTTATATGGAGATAAGACAATGAGGTTCCAAGGTCTATATTTTAACACATTTGTATCCTTCCTTCAAGCATCAACTTCATGATAGGTTAGTTGTAATAACCAGAAGGAAAAATAAAATCTTCAGTGTGAAAATTGACATTTTTATTTTGAGATGTTGGTTTACAATTAGTAGAGTTATGGGGTGGGCATTGTGGTAATTAGTGTTTATGTATCTGGTGCAAGACTTATCATCATCAACATATCTCTTGTGAAGCTAAGAAATTCAATAGATTTTATACAAGAGGCTTGATACATCTTTATATTTTGGCATTAAGGTTGTATTCGACAATTTTTATTTTTTGAATATTCTCTTTAAATATAAATTGAAATATATTGTAGATTTCACATTTAATATTCCCTATATACTAATATAGTATAATATAATATGATTTAATGTTTAAGTTTCCAAAATCAAATGGATGATTTTTAAACTACATGGTCTAATAAATTTTATATTTATTGAAGAGAGAATGGAGGGCCTTATTGAGTCTAATTTTTTGTTCAAATTAGATAAGGGTATATTGGAGAATGATTTTTTGGTCCCTGTTAACAAGTTTGAGGTAGATGGTTTTATCTTTTGTGATGGAGATACTGATTGTATTAAAGGTGAATGGATAGGTCATGATTTATTTGAATTCATATTGCCTGATTTTGGGTCTAATTCTTAAAAGTATCGCATATTTCATGTAAATGCTTATAGAAGTAAACAATGGGTAATCACATATAGATTTATTATGTGCAATGCATGGAGTCAAAAATGACCAAGGAGCTTGATGAAGCATCAAGGAGATCAACTAAGTAAATCAACATGAGTTCGACATCCCAATCTACTTCACGAAGTGGTCAAGCTCATACTTTTATTAGGATCATATGAAGCCTTGATAGAGTAGCAAAATGTTAAGTTTTGTTCTCCTTATTTTTCTAGATGCACTAGTTTTCCTCATTATCTCTACTATGGTTTTGATAGTGTATGAATGCTAATGGTTGGGGACCTTATTTTAGTAAGGAGGACATGTAACCTATAATCACATTTAAATTTTAGGGATTTTCAATATAAACACAATAATAGCCTCCATCTTGGTCAATCTAGGAATAATGTCACAAAAATTTACAAAGCAAATTTGCTTGATCCATTTAGTGATCCCTAAAAATAACACATGGATAATTTTCAAGCCAATAATGTGGTAGTCCATCTAAGTTATCCTAATCATAGATTTATCTTAGAAGACAAATGACTATGCTTACTATTTGTGGTCTCAAAGACCTCTCTACAAAACATCATGATATATGTGGGATTTAATAGTCATGAAGAGACACAAACATAATCAAGCTTGATTTTCAGTATGGTAACCTCGATGAGTAATACAGAGTGGAGATTAGAAAATAAATGAAAGATATCTAGGCAATATAAGTAGCCCAATAAGTAGGTTAAAATTCCCCCAAGGTACAAAAGAAATAGAGATTGATCCAGTTGAATAAATGGAAATGATGATCTTGGTGAGTATGCAAAGAAATAAATCTCCATCCCAATCTCGACAGAGACTTCAGGAAATATTTAGTTTTATAATATATAATTCAATTGTGTATTTAATTATATTAATATATTTTTATATGTAATATACTATAGTATGTAATAAATCACATAATACTTTAAAATATATAATTTAATATATAATGTAATATATATAATATACTAAAGTATAGAATGCATTAAAGTATGTAATATAATATAGTCAAATAATCATGGAAAGAAAATTCTAGTTATTTGAAATAATGGATGTGTGACAACCTATGTGTAATTGAAGGTTCTCAAAAACTCTAATTATTGTTCTTGAGGGTATGTTTAACAATCCAAATGTAAATTTAAACTGCTGACTATGGTGACTGAGAAATAATACTTTTTCCTTCCCCTCCATGTCATTCAGTATGTGTAATGAATTTAGAAAAGGAACACACATTTATATCACCCCATGACTATCAATGATGACATGGCTAAAACCTATAAGATATGTAAATTTACTATTCTTAGTCCTGCAAAACATGTGGGTGATTTTTTTGTCACCCTATTCTATGTTGATGGGATCAATTATCCATATCATCATGGTAGGTTCCATTTTATGTTAGCACTTGAAAACATTGGATATGAGTTTCTATGCAAGTAATGGTACTATGCTCAAAGCGCATGATTTCTATGGGACAACTCATATTCAGATGATTGTAGGAAATGAAACACCATCCAACATGGCCTCAACATTTATTAAAATTGTTTCTACCTCTGCAAAATATCTATGATATATTTTTGGCCACTTGTTGAGTTGTTGTGAATACATGAACATATGCATAGGATGGAAAATAACACCCCGCACACTTGAGAGGATGGAAAATAAAGATGAAAATACCTATTTATTTTGTTATAGTCATGGAAGGATTTAACATCTAGATGGACTGAACATAGATAATGACTGGAAGACACAATTAGAGGGTATGTTTAGTTCCCTATTACTTATGGATCTACCTAAACAAAGGTGAGAGGACCTATTGGGAAGATTTATCTCATGGAAGGATACAAGAGTTTGATCTCCAAGGGGATTATTAGCACACACAAATACAAGTCTGACCAGAGCATAACCAAGCTTGCACAATCCACTCAAGAGGAGCTATCACACAGATTGTAGAAATACTCTAAACTAGACACAAACTACTAAAGACATATGGAAATATGATTGCAACCTTTATTTCTAAAGAAACTCTTGACAACTCAAGGCCAAAAAGAAGATTACAATGTTGATCTTTGAAGAAAAAAACATAGTTGCATTCCAAATTTGCAATATTGATGCATCTATGGGAAATTAACACTTAGAATAGTCAACAAGTTACATTATTTGGAGGGGTATGATAGGAAAGATGAGTTAGGTACATATAGAAGTGGGTTGTGGTCGTTGATTTCAACATAGCACACTCCTTTCAACAACCATGTTAGTATTCATTATAATATGCAAAAAATCATGTAAACAAGGCAAATAAAACCATCGAGAATAGTTTGCATTCATTTATGGCAATCCAATGCAAACATTCAAATGACGACTATATCTCTAATGCATACATTGCAAGTGAAAATGTATGCACCTTCTCTTGTCAAGTCCATAAGTACGGGATGTCCTTAAAAGACTATCAACAACATACTCATAAACCATAATCCAAACAGGAATTTACAACTTAGATCTATGCCTAGAATGACTATCGTTAATAAGCATAAAAGCATATACCTAGTCAATAGAGCATGAATAATGTATTATTGCATTTCACTTATAAGATAAAGTAGAAATCACAGATATTTTCCATTCTATTAAAACTACATCAATGTACATAATGTTCAGAATGCATAAAAGTTATTAAAAAATAGTGGATTTTCTCTAAAACAAGGGAGACATAAGGACTATTGCTCTCATAACTTGCTAATTATTGTACAACTTCAACCACTTTATCAAGCGAGACAAAACACACATACTAATTTTCTGAATGTTAGACAACATAAACCCTAAAAAATTAACATCCTAACATTAAACTTGTATAGAGGACATACCCTCTTTACATATACAAATCTCTCACCAAAAATATATCTCAAAGATGTTTTAGCTCGAAGATGCCGTTGATTATGATTAGAAGCTCATACTCTTGTAAGGAGATCATTCTAGTAACTTCTTGTCCATGTGATGATGAGATTTCAAAACCAGCATTGATATGCTTTGTTGGAAATTCATTGCATTTGAGCACGAGGAAGAATATTCCATTGGGAGTAAAAAACTCTTGTCTTCATGTGTAACTATTTTGCCTTGCCTTAAACTAATCATTTGTACAACTGTAAAATTATGGACAACTACCCTCCTCCTTTTCCAAGCCAAAGAATACCCCTTGCTTTGTAATGATGGCATCAAATTACTTGAGCTATGATGGAGGTAATCCAGGATCCATGGCCATTTAAATATGTTTCCAATGAAGCACCTTGGTCTCAAAAACCATTAGCAACAATCTTCATCCATAAAGCTCTTTGACATAAGCCAAATATTTAGAAATGGCACTTAACTCATTTTTTAACTTTGACTTGACTGTCTCTTTTAATTTTTTCTTTTAACTTTGACTTGACTGTCTCTTTTAATTTTTTCTTTTAACTTTGTCTTTATTCTGTTTGCCACAAACCCTAATAGTGGCATGTGCTTTTTAACCTATATCTTACTTTATGTAGGACTATGGGCTCTTTTTGCAATTTTACACTTTTTGGTTTGGCGGGATTTTGGACCCCAAGTGCAAATTTAAATAGTGGTGGGAATCCAAAAGTCCCCTGCACATTTAAAACTTGTAGATTTTCAATTTTCAATTTGATTTTGTAGTTCCTCCTAGAATCTCCACTTTGAACCTTTGACCTTGTGTTGACTGATGGGTGGTGGACATTTGAGTGCAATTTACAAATTCACAATTGTAATTGCAAAGTTGCATCTTCCTTATGGATCTCCGTAGACATGCTTTTCACAAGATTAGGGCCTTGTTTACGCATAAATTTCTTGCCTAGAAATTTCAAGCAACTAGTCTCGTAATACTGCTATTTTTTAGATTTTTAAGAGTATTGGGTATAAAACCCCTGTATAATCTAATAACACCATCACGGGCACTAATCCTTGGAAAATCATGAAGAACAATTTTGTATGGTGAGCCCTTCATTTCCATCTGTCTCCGAACAGTGTCAGGAGGGTAGAACATCAATGTTACACAAGAGGATGAAACATTAGCAGTTGCAAAAGATGCCTCTGGTTTCTTTCTAAACTCCTTTGGAAGGGAATTCTTAACCAAATCAAAAAATTCAGAAGTTAACGGCAGTGTAGAGTGCACTACCAAGAAGATATGGCCCAAGACATTAAAAAAATGATCCAAATACCTCATCCTATAACATATATATTACAACCTATCTCATAATTTTGTAGGCTAGATCAACAGCCAAGCATAATCGCAGGACGTCCATAGGGTATGTAACTAGCATTGCAGTCATGCCTGCGCAAGCTCCTGCCACTAGCCTTCCTAGAGCAAATAGTTCCACATTTTTCCCTTTAACTAGATTCTTTCAATAGAAACGTTAATCGTGAAACATGGTAAGGGATATGCCTCTGCTCTTGCTGAGAAACTTATGCCACATTTTTTATCAAACACCCCAGTTGTGAAAGAGATCAGTTTATGTTACCAGCCTCCTTAAAGCGCTCTCCGGCTGCACCTATGAGTTTTTTTCTCTCTGATCTGTCAAGGTTAACAAGGTTGATTCTACTTGTCCTCAGACTTCTCAAGCCATATGACATCCTATTTAAACAACATCTGACTCCTTCCTTTGTTCATAACACCACTTAGCCGAACCATGACACATGTACACCCATTCTTCTTTTGGCGGGATTTCAAAAATTTCGTGCCCTTTACATGTCAGCGGGCCTCGGAAGTTCAACTGTATATTTCAGTTTGTAAGTTTGCATTTTGCTCTTTCGTCCAATATTTACGTGATACCTTTATGCCTTCCACGTGGTATTTTCTAACTGCGGAATTCGGGACTTTAAATGCAATTTATAAATTACAAATTCAAAATTTGCTTTTCGGTTTAAAAGTTCCGCCTAGAATGTCAGCCATCGGGTCTGGAGGATTACGCTACATATTGCAAGTTTATAGACTTGGCATTTCGTGGTTGTTTTCCCCAACTGAAATCCCCACCATCGGGTTTGGGAAGTCGGTTTGTAAATTGTAATTTGCAATTGAAATGTTACATTTGTATTTGAAACCTCCACCACTTTAAACCTTGCATGCCCCTTTAACATTCCTCGTTGACTCTTCAACTTATGGCATGGGATCCTTTTTTAACTTTCCACTTACTCCTATGTGGACTTCCACATGGACAACAATTGACTTTCATTGTGAGCCTCTTTAAAAAATTGTGTGGGACTTAGTTTTTATCCATGTGAGCAATGGACAAAAGATGGATTTAAATCCTTTAGCATGGGTAGCAGGATTTTCATTGCATTATACAATTTATAATTTAAACTTTTCAATTTGACATTGTTATTTCTGTTAGAGTCTCTACCAAAACTTCATTCCTTTTCCTTATGAAAATGGAATACATTAGACTTAGTCAAAAAATTTATTATCTTGACTCAATATTTATTACATAACCTGTAATGCCACTATAACATGAAAATGTTAGGTATTAGTCAAACCAAAACTTAACAAGGTTTTTAAAAAGCAACTGCAAGAGTGGAGATTTTATTACCTAATTGCAAAATCAAAATTTCATTTTAGCTACACAATTTTGGATTAGAGGTAATAGTTAGATATTTTAGGTACTCGCATCTCAAAAATAGGGCATAAATTGATTAGCTCAAATTTGGATACTAACACTGGCTCTCGCCCAAGGACATACACCCCTTATGGGTGTGCAAAGAACCCTAGAAAATAACACTTGGTGCCAATTCCTTGGGCCATAGAGTCAAAACATTGGTAATTCATAATAAACATCCATGAAAACTCAATAGAATGAGGGTAGACCAACAAAAATAGATCAGGAATATCTAAGAATGAACACATAATGGGAAAATAAGTAAAGGAACTTTACAAACAAATCCCAAGACAGAAGGGAAACAAAACAAAAAAACTATACACTACAAATTATTTTACACAAACATGGACTCCATCAAGGAAGTGTTTCAGATGTTTGCCATTAACTAGCAATTTCATTATCTCAACATCCCTTAATTTATTTAACTCTTCTAGTAGCTTGGTGGCCAATATGATGTTAATAGATTTATGTTTTTGCCTAAAATGTTTGCTATTAGGCTTTAATTGAATGACGTATTAAAACAAATCCTATCTATGTGTTTTTAGTTCTGGGTAAGACCAATCCAAGTAGTCCTAATATTTCTTCAATAACTACAAGTAGCTTTGCTTCTCTTCTACACTCAAGTGAGTACCAAGAAAGAATTCCTCATATTAAGAAATGTTGTAAGTGCACTCAAAAGATATCTTGAAATAAAACTAAAAATATTTATTATTGTTGTCATGAAAGACAATCTGAGCTCCATTTCCAAGATTGAAGTATGCCCCATCAAAAGACATTTTCCAAACATCACTTGTAAAACAAAATATCAAGAACAATATATTATTCAACACAATCAATATTCCCAACGAAGCTACTGAGATCCACATCAGTGTATATCACTTCATTTAGAGCAGGTTTCATATCTTCAAGTACATGCAACATCTTTGTCTCTCTATAAAGTTTCACCATCTTAACCTCAAAAGGAATGGTGGCATAAGAAAGGTCCATCTAAACACTAACACCCATGCTAGCAACCCTTTTTCATGACAACATCACCCACTTAGAAGTGTAGTCCACAACTACCATATCCATGTTTAAAAACATGCTTGGATGAACTATCAACTGCACTAACAATCCTTTAACTTGTTCAGTAACTAGTACTTCTCTTGAGTACATGGCATATCACTTACCAAATGCAGACATTATTTTTCTTTCAGAGGGTCATTAAGGACACTCAAGGGCATCATATTACAAGAGGATCTAGAATTAAACACACAGTTGTTAATAATTAAACCATTAATTAGTAGGGTGGTATAAAATATATCAACATCCAGCTAACTCTCTATCAATGCAATCCCCAAATAAACCTTCGGGGCTAGTTGAATAACTTTATGTGACTCTTAAGCATCATCTAAGAGTGTTTGGGGTTTATTAATTACATTGGCAACAACATTCTAATTAAAATTCATATATTCATATTCCCTCTTCCTATGTTCATGTATTCATAACAACTCAATACTTGGGTCATATCACACATATTGTACTAAGGAAGGGATGTATTTGGAGGAAGGATGACAACACCTTCAACTAGAATACAGTCATTCAAATTCATAGGTGGGAGAAGATGGGATGAAACAACATTCATAATAATGGTATTCAAGGGTGCATTTCATCTAACATCATTTGTACCTTTAGGAACATTGAATAATATGGGTTCTTTATTCTTGGATGGATAACATTTTTGTTTAATAATTTGGGAAGTGGGTGCTTGTTTTAAATGAATAGGAACTTCAATAGCTTTCTTAACATATTTATGCTTATCCCCTGCCCTTGGATGAACAATGGTAGTCTCTTGGGTGGTTAAATCACCTAGTTTCCTACTTCTCAAACTATATTCATTCTATTGGGGCATTGATGCATTAATTAACAACTACCTATCCTCAAATAAGGGAATTACCCCATGATAATTTTAATCATCATTGTTATTAAAAAAATATATTCATGTTTGGATAATTCATATCCTTGTGTCATGTTGACATCACAAATAAACAAAAAATTTGGGACACATTACTTTTTTACTGCACTCCAAAATTGTTCAATAGTAATAGCACTTAGCAATTATGTGGAGCCAAAAATTTTACTTTAGGATATTTGACAATCAAACATAAAAATATCCTCATCTTCGAATTCAAACTAAGGTTCCTATACATCTTCATCAATTTTAATACAAGGTTTAATAATGCTATGATGAGGCTACCTAAAAACAACAGACCTAATGATGATGGGGGAGGACACATGTACCACACCAATCAATGTCAAGATCACAATCTATAACAATGACCTTGGCATTCAACATATCAAGAACTTATTTTCTAGCTCCTTTATTCTTATTTCTATCATTTTGGGTAGGTCTCTTCCCTCTATAATTATTTTGATTATGGAAAGAGGTTCTCCCTTATGATTGATTATAATTCTCACTTCTCTCTTGACTAGAAGATCTATGAGGAATCCCCTTATTAGCTCTAGCCAACTTGTATGAAATTTCATTGACAGTGTAGACCAAGGTCTTCAAGGTTGGCAATCTTAGTGGATGGAGTCCTTTCAAGATTAATAAACTTAACATCATCATTCTTGTTCAAAGGTTTTCCCATAACCTTTATATTGTTTTCAATTTAGGTGGCCATGTTGAATGCCAATCTCAAATTTGTAGGAGCTCTATTCCTCAAGTAGTATGTAGCCTTCTTGTCAAATGCATCATACTATTTAATTAGGAAAGCTATATCATTAGGTCTGTTGTCTTTAGGTAGCCTCATCATAGCATTATTAAACCTTGTATTAAAATCCTACATACACTCATTAGGGTTATTCTTTATCTTTTCAAATTCCACAAGAAGGAACCTAGTATCAATTCTATCACCATCCTATATTTTGAAAACATTCTTCATTTATTCCCATGAATCTATGAATCCACGGGGATGATAATTTAACCACTTTTGTATCTTCCTCCAACATGTGGATAAATAGTTTAATGAAAACATCCTCATGCACAACCTCATAATCTTCGATGATAATGTGAAAAGAACTCAAATGCTGCTCGTCAGTCATTGTATTATTCCCTTGAAACTTTGGGAGGTGGTTCCTTCATTTGGAACTTCATTGGGGTATCCCCCCATCTCATCATAACTAATAGCTCTAAATATGGAAATCCTTAATGAAATAGACTCATTCTCATCATGATCTTTATGCCTCATGACTAGTTCAATGGTGGGCTGAAGATTATATGGTAAAGGGTTGTGAGGGGGTGAGTGAGGTGTACTTGGGGCATCAAACCTAGTAGGAGATTTATCTGGATGAGAAGGTGTTGGGTAATAAATATAATTATAAGGCTCTTAGTTATTAGGAGAGATGTGATAATATTTAATTAAAGGAAGTTCAATAAATAAAAGTTCAGGTGTACCATGGTTTTGACAGTTCAAATGCTCCTTTGCTGGTGAACTTTATCCTTCAATTGGCCTCAAAATTTGTCTCATTCTTCTTTGATGAAAACTTAATTGAAAGACAAGCTACTTTGACGAGTCCCCTTTGAAAGAGGATCTCAACCCTTCTATCCTTCTAAACAAAAAAACACTCAAAACTTAAGATATTTAAAATGGGCACTGAGCTTCCAAATACAAGATACAATGTTGGAGTCACCACTAGAAGAAATTTTTTAGAATATAATAATTGAAAAATAAATAGTAATACAATCAAAAATCATACTTTCTTGATAAGATATAATAACAGAGATACTCATAATTTTAGACTCATGTTCAGAAGGGGAAATCACTCCAAAACATGAACAAATAATAAGTTCTTTCGAAGAACTTAATAAAAGTAAATTTATCAAATATTTCAAGTCAGAGAGCCTAAGAACACTATACAATAATAGCCCTCTACAAGAGTCCCCAATAACACAAGTGCCAAGGGTGTCACCAAGAATGACACCAATATATTTCTGGTTCCCAATTGTACACATCTTGCATTCATCCTTGCACACATGAGAGGATGAAAAATAAATATGAATACACTAATTTATGTCATTAGAGTTAGGGAAGGGTTTAGCATCAAGATATATTGAATGTAGAGAATGATAGGAAAACATCAAAAAAGGGTATGGTTTATTCCCTGCTACTTATGGCTATGATTGAAGCAAGGTGAGAGGACTTATTGGGTAGCTTTCGCATATGCAGGGATATAACTATTCAATCTCCAAAGCAATTATTGGCTCCCATAAACACAAATTCGACAGAGCATAACGAAGCTTGCATAGTCCACTCGGGAAGAGTTGTCACACAGACTGGGCAAATACTTTAAACTAGACACAAGCTACTAAGACAAATCAAAATATGATTGTAACCTTCATTTCTAAATAAAATATTTAAAACTCATGGCCAAATGAAAGATTACAATGTTGATCTTTGAATAACAAAAGATAGATACATTCCAAATTTGTAACATTAATGCATCTATGGGCAAATAACACTTAGATTACTCAACAAGGTGTATTATTTGTAAGGAAAGGATAGGTTGGATAAGTTAGATATATATAAAAGTGGGTTTTGGTGGATGATTTCAACACAGGGAACTCCTTCTAACAACCATGTTATTATTCGTTACAATATACAAAAAATCATGTAAAGAAGCTAAATAAAACCATTGGGAATTGTTTACATTAATTGATGCCAATCCAATGCAAACATTGAAATGACTGCTAAGTCTCCAAAGAATACACTACAAGTTAAAAAGTAGGCACCTTCTCCTATCAACTCTATAAGTCAAGGGTGTCCCTAAAAGACTATCAACAACATACTCACAAATAACAATGCATAAAGGAATTTACAGCCTAGGTCTATTCCCAGAATGACTACCATTAATAAGCATAAAAGAAGATACCCAATCAATAGAGCATAAAAAATGTATTATTGAAATTCATTAACATAACATAACAAAAATCATAGATATTTTTGTTTATATTAAAACTAAATCAATGTAAATAATGTTCATAATGCATAACAATGGTGAAAAGCATGGTGTATTTGATCTGAAATAGGGGAAACATATACATTAAGCTATCATAACTTGATAATTGATGTAAAACTACAACAACATTAGTGAGAGAGAGAAAACACATAACACATTTATAAAATTTGGACATAATAAGGCCTAGAAAATTAATAGCCTAACAACAACCTTTTAAAGAGGACATACCCTTTTTAATTATACAAATATTTAGCCTAGAATATTGCTCCAAGATGTTCTAACTAGAATATGGCCTTAATATTTTATGGAAACTCATGTTATTTCAAGGAGATCATTTTGGTAACTGCTTGTCCATGTGATGATGAGATTTAAAAACCAACTTTGATATACTTGGCTGAAAATTGATTGCGTTTGAGATTGAGGAAGAATATTCCCTTGAGAGCAAAATAAAATCTTGTCTTTATGTTTAACTATTTTTCCTTGCCTTCAATCACTCATTTTCATAGTTGGAAACTTGTGGAAATTTTCCCTCATTGTGCAATCCAAATAATGCCCCTTAATTTGTAATGATGGTATTAGACTACTCATGTTATGATTGAGGCAATGTAAGATCCATGGCTATTTGAATATACTTCTAATGGACCACCTTGTGTTGGAATCACAATGACTAAGTGGGTGGTGAATTAGTCTTCAAAACATTTAATCAATTATATCCATTAATCTATTAATTATGAAAGCAACCATGGTAATCTACAAATTCAATAAGAACCAATCACATGAACATGAAACAAGATAACACATCACATATGTGGGAAACACTCATGGGGAGTAAAAACTATAGAAAAAATTCTTGGACAAACTATGCTATAAGAAAATGTATCAAGTTTAGTTTAAAATCAACCCAACATGGAGCACTAACCCCAAATTTATCAAGAACACACTTATGAGGAGGCTACAACCCCCTATGACTAAGTACCATCTTAGTCAAAAGATAATTTTGCAAGTACCAACCTGTAAGGTAGATCCAACTCCCTCTTGACCAAGCAAAACTCAACCAAGTCCAATTCTGAAAGAACCAACATGCAAATAAGCTTCAACACCCTTTTTGACCAAACACTAAGCCAATCAACCATATTTATTCTAATCATCAACTCAGCTCTCTTTCTACTCTATCCACTATCATACATTATTAACACATCTATGATGCAACTCTTATAGCCTCTCAATAGTAAATGAACACTCCTTTAGCTCTACTTGACTTGATCTCTCTCAAAATTGCCTCTAGACTTCTTTGCTCAACTTTGATCTTCAACTAAAGAACACCTATATAATCTTCATGATATGATTATTTTATCTCTCTTGAGGGTTTATAACATGTTTCAAAACCTCCTTAGGCTCATTTATTCATCAATCGATTTAGTTAATCTAATCTTATTGAAATAGGCCTAAAATGTCTTATATATATAGTCATCTCTTATTCATATAGCACTTGGTCGACCACACACCCTTAACCTCTTAGGTTATCCATAGAATAGGTATTATTACATATCATAAACATTATTCAAATGAAATTTGATTCACTTCTGGTCTTTCATGACTTAGTTAGGCCTCATTTCACTTTTAGGTCTCATGGAGACATAATTTCATTAGGCCTTCTTATCAACACATTACCATTTAATCCCTTGAAAAATATTATACCTCAATACATGGAAAAACTCTTTCACACAACATAAAAATATACCTTAGCCAACATCCTCTAATATCCATAACACCTTTTAGGTCTGACCACTTCATGAAACCCCTCAATAGTACTTAGTCTACATGTGTAAAAAAAAATTTGCCTTTCAATACTTAAGATCAAACACACTTAAGAAACTCAAAAATGATTAACAAAGTACATAGGAAAAATGTACGTGATGTCAAGATCATTTGCAAATGTATTAGATAGTTTCACTTATATCTTAATAATTCAATATCAACTCATCACAACACTTACTCAAAACTTTTAGAATACTCAAAACATATTCATGGTGACTTAGACCTCCAACACCTATGTAAAGAATTATAATGAATTTAGATGAATGTAAATGATCCTATGATATATCTAGACCATTATCAAATCTAAATATCATATTGTCTAATGGAAAATATTGGTCTGGTATATCAATTTTTTGACCCTATATTACATAGTATAAACTAAACCAAACAAGTTATTTTGTCTTCAACATTTGCATCTCTTTTCATGTCCTCCAAAGCTTATTCAAGGAATTAACATGATATAAAAGTAATAAAATATATATCCATATAGTTGGATTAATCATTCTATCATGAAAACACACTCAAATTGATCTTATCACTTCTACATGGGTTTTACAGTATTTACACCATTAGGTCTATCAGCGACTGACTAAATTCGATGATTGGTTTAGCATAATATAAGGGAGGAACCTATATATAAACCTTCATGGGCATGTAGTATGAGTCTTTATATCCTTATTTCATCCATTTTATTTTCTTGACTAATGCAACTTTTGACTTCTATAGTAAATTCCTCACAAATAAGCTCTTTCATGTAGGCTCTTCCTACTCACCTGAAAACTCAATACCTTCTAGAGGTGCCTGAGAGATTACACTACAATATCCAATAGGTTTGATAATAATTTAATCCCATTATGAGATTATTTTATCAACATCTTCTACATCTTGTCCAATAAGGGTCTTAGGGAGGTCTAACACAAGTTTTGGTGTTAACTTTTATTCATAAAGGATTGTCCCTTAAATTAAAAACCAATACCTATATATATTATATAGGACCATTCTCTATATATCTTTAATATCTCAAGCTTGAATTCATATGTTACACATTCCAATGAACACTTGAAATTCCTTCGCAGGTTTGTATACCTTTAATCTGTGCACTCGAGAGAGCTCAAAACCACTTTTCATGCCTTTTCCTACAAACCATGACCTTATACCTCATGATCACTCCTAAAATAACTTTAATTAACTTTATCCATGATCTCTTTCACACATTCACCTTGAAATCTGATCCTCATGCCTTGTTAGGCTTAATAGGGCTAAAGAATGGTATAGGTGCAAATCATGACTGAAGGACCTACCTTCAAAGACTCATTTTGAAACACTTATGAGTGCATTCACACCTTATATTCATTTTTAAACAACCTTGATGACCTCTCACATGAGTTATTTCACTCACCTCATCATTTCACTAGCTCATATCTTCACCATGAAATAACTATGTTCAAGCTTCTATTGTCCCTGACATCTTGACCTATTTCTTTCATGTCATGACCTAAACAAAACAACACAACACACTCATATCACAACACCATTCTCTTTATGATGACAGTAATCTTCCACAACCTCATACAGATCTAAAACCACATCAGCAAGCTTCATATTATTTGACATCTCTCTCAATTCTCATTGTTACATCATATACTTTAGTTCATTTCATTTTGCTAGACTTCCTTCACATGGCTCACCCTAAAAATCTTCATGTCATGATGATTCCATACTTTTCACATACATTCCTATACACATACCTATTCATAACATGACATCAATGACTTGTATATCCCTGTTCATACACTATGCTTCCTGTGCAAATATATGTTGTTTTCAAATATTTTCCATGACCTGTACCTTCCATGCTCACAAAACTCATGATAATTATAATTCGTGGTACACTCTCTCTTTCAAGAATGACCTTACCATGATAAATCTCATGATAATACTCTTATTTACCTTGACATATCACATAATTCCATCTATCCTTAGTCACCTTTGACATCAACCCTAACATCAACCTTGACATCAATGATAATACAATCTTGACATGATACACCTTTTTGACATCAATGACAAAAACATGCCAAAAAAATCCAACTTTTTCATTTTTGTCAAACACATTGATTGAAAACACACAAAAATCTTAAATTATTTCAAAATGGTAATTTTCACATCTGACCATTCTTCCCCTTTTGACCCTGAATACAAAGGGACAACTACAAATTTCTCCCTCATGATGTATCTTCTTGGATCACACCTCTTGAAACAAATAGGATCTTCAAGATTTATTGAGTCTATAAAACATTATTAACCTTCTTCCTTTCTAAGCTCTCTCCCCCTTTTAGTAATAGAATCATATAGTCTATGAAGCATCATACAAACATGTTCCCCCTAACTCCATGCATACCTTATTCAAATAAATTTAGATGCACAAGAATACTCACCTTGTTCTTGATATGACTGATATAGATAAAACTTTTGATCACTCACTATGATACCCCACTTCTAACATCAACTAAATAATTAGGGACTCCCCAATTATCATCACAAAAAATGCTCATCACTTGAGTTATCAGGACTCTAAAACCATCCTTAACTTTCTTAAAGATTCTTGATACCAATACCAATTCCCAACATAAATCAAGTTATCAACTATTAGAAACACATAATAACTTTATGCTGACCTCTCATATACCAATAAAGTTTTCATCAAAATTCCACCCTTATCAACAATATCTATCTTATATCTATGACCATATTGGTATTTCAGACCAAACCGTATTCCATATGTCTCTAGACACAATCCTTTGCTCAGACTTGCATTCCATACCATGACTCCTCATGAGATGATTTCTAAAATCAATGTTCATACTAACAAAAACTCCTTTCACCTTGTCATATACATACAAGCTACAAAGAAAAAAACTCATACCTTTTGGTACAAATAACCTAAACTCCTCTCAATATGAATCCTTCTGTGACTGCAACATCATGCTTCTACTGATAAAAGAGTGTCTTCATGAATCATAATGGATTCACCCCTTTCCATAGGTCTCTCAAAACTTCATGAACTTAGGATATTATAAGATCTCCAAACCACTCTTTTCAATCATCTTGAAGTCAGGAGAATGATAGTCCCTCTTTAGAATCCCCTTAGGCTTGACTAAAGCATTCAACTCATCCATCTGGTCATCCTTCTTCTTCTCTTTGACTACCTTGTCAATACATGCAAATAACAAGTGTTACTAATATTCCTTCACTTTTGATCCTTGATCTACCTTAAAAAAGAATACATTTTACTCTTAAGCTAAATATGATTAGTCCTTAATTTCATTGGCTTCTATACCAGTGTTTGATCCTTGTTATGCACTTCATGAGATCCATATACCTTTTTAAGTCTTGAGGTCCTTCTAACTTTATTAGGATAGAATCTTGGAGTATGTCCCTTAATGTGATAATTGTACTAAACAACATCAATATATTTACCTCTTGACTTATCACTCTTTTTCCCATGGTCCCATGATAACTCATTCCTTAAGATAGTTCACTAATCACTTGTTCTATGACTAAATTTATGACAATTAAAACAATAACCATTGAAATAATTGTAATACCTCATTGAATTGCGCTACCTGATTGGTCTCTTCATGTTGATTTTCATGTTACTACTCTTGACTTGCTGATGATCAATTTGAGTCTAAGATTTGAGATTTTTTGCCTAGGTCTTTGATGTCTGACTTTCCTTATTCTAATTTTGGTCTTCCTTAAACCCAAGACCTATTTTTCATGTGGAGGCATTTGAAAACTCAAAATATCACCAATAAATTTAGTACTCTTTTCAAATATTTGATGTGTCTTCAATTTGACTATTGCCTGATCCAATTCTGCCTTCATGGAGTCCATTTATATTCCAAACTTGATGCATTCTTCCTCATTGATCTTAAGACTTGTAATAATAATTTCAATATGAGTTTCCAACTATTTAATGATCTCCTCATGTTCATTGGTGTTATTTCTTAGTCTATCTTCGAAGAGATTGACATGTTCCTTATAACTCTTAACCAATAATATTTGTTTTCGATTCTTTATTTTTTGGAACTTTAAGACCTCTAGAGCACTCACCAATTCTACCTCAAGGTTAACTTTGGCCTCTTCTTCATTTGATTATTTACCATACATAAGGATTTTCCCTTTAGAGAAACATTGTTTGTCTATTATATCCATTATTAAGGTTTCATTATTATCATGATCATTACTGCCATCATCACTATTAGATGTACTAGTGTCACTTACATTAGTTAAGCTATTGTCTTCTTTAGTATATAAAATTATTTTATTCTTGAATGACACTTTATTTTCTTGATACTTCATGAAACACTTTTTGCAATTATCAATATTATAGATCTTCTTATCATCACCATGATATTTATCATGTTCTTCATTATGTTCATTCTTATCATTGTTAGGACATTTAGATGCAAAGTGATCAATCTTACCATAATTTAAGCATTTTAATGGAAACATGCCTATATACTTACCTAAACCTTTCCTTAGTTTTCTTAAAAACATGCCTTCTATCTTATCATCATCAATGTTTGTATCAACATCATCATTGGGCTTCTTACCTTGTGACTTTTTCTCAACTTTCAATGCAGCTTCCTTCTTAGAAGGTCTTCCATCACTTGTTCTCATTTCATAGGTAGTCAATATGCCATGAAGATCATCCATGTATAGCATGTTAATGTCTTTGACCTCCTCCATAATAAACACATTTGAATCAAAATTAAATGTTAAAGATATCAATATATTTTTACTACTATTATTATTTCCAACTTTTGTATTAGGCCATTGATGAAACTTACCACTTCATCTAATCTCAAATGATAAGATGCAATATTTTCATCCTCTTTCATTCATAGGATTTAAAACTTCCTTTAGTGATTATATAACTTGATCAACATAACTTTAGTGTCTCCTTGATATATGGTCTACAACTTTTCTGAAATCCCTTTGGATTTATCATAATGCATGACCTTAACAAATTATACTTTAGAAAGCCCACATAGGATGGCATTAATTGCTTTAGAGTTATTTTCACTTGTCTTCTTCCCTGTTACATTAGTTCATGGTGTAAAGGGTGGAGTGAATTCATAAATAAAAAGATTGACATATGTCAGGGAAACCCCAGAACAATAAACATGCTCAAATCCCTACTGAGTCAGGATCTTGCTCTACCAATTAGAACACATGTGATTACTTCTTGTATTAGCAACTAAACACAGAATTATACCAGAATCAATAAGTAACTAGAAATATGAAACAACACAGGAATTAAGAGACAATACACAATTGTATTATATACATAGAAGAATATACAATAAGGAAGATGCCACTTCTTCCTCCACCTCAAAGGTTCGCCACACCTCAAGACCTTCTTCCCTCTCTCTCTCGGTCCCAATGATCAACTCCAATACAGAATTGTTGTTCACCTCTCCAACCAGTCAGTAACACGCTGCTAGTTCACCAAGTACACAACCGTACTCCAAGTAGATCTCCTGCTCTCTGCTGCTACCTGCAAATCACTAGACCTTACTCACCATGTAGATATCTCTACACCCCTGAAGAACCCTTGTCCTTGCCTCACCAAGTCCTTATGATTCTTCAACCAGTACTCCAGTGGATCAGCTCCTTGACCTTGTAGACCTTGCAACTCTCCCTGATCATACACACTCAGCACCCCTTGGAACTAGAAGGAGCTACACTAGCTCTCTCTAAAAGCTCTCTGGCTTTCTAGCACACTTTTACAATACAATCATGAGTCCATATATAGATCTCATCCAAACAATAATTAGACAATAATACAATAATTAAATCCGTAGCTCTCAGTCTAAGAATAGCTCTAAACATGCAAACACTTGGTTCGTCAACCAACTACCCGTAACATACTCGCAGCTCGAACCACAGGTGACCGACATCGGTCCTTGGCTGTTTGGGGGTGTCGACGCCGGCCGATACATGATCGACGTCGGTTGCCTTCCTCTCTCCCTCCTGCCGTCGTCGATTGTCCTGACCGACGCCGGTGTCTGTGACACTTCGCAACACTTCCTGCAACCTCCATAACTTCTCCTATTTGCATCCTGGTGAAGCTTTTAGCTCCACAACCTAACAATCTCCCACTTGGAGATAAATAGCTGCACTTGTACCTGTATGCATAGCCCATCTAATTTGTTTCTTGGTTTGTATCCCTCTTCAAGATGAATCCTGAAGACCACCCACCACACAACCTGTGATGTTATACCTGTCATTCAAGTAACCTGCCACATTCGAACCTACACATCCATGTAGTAAAGAACTTGACCCTGCATAACAAGAATCCCTGCTGCTAGTCCCACTGAATTGCCCTCCAGTACTCCTTCCCCGAATTGGCTCCATACTTTTCGACAACCCCCACTAAATTGGGAAAACTCAGATCTACAATAGATCTCATGTGATTTCGAACCCTGTTTCAAGCTAAGCTTGAACTGTCCAGCCATTGGTGTGCTTACCGATTCTGCATCCTGCGTAATAAACCTCACCAACACCATCTTCACATCAGCTCCCACTGGAGATAAAATCTCCATGTCTCTTATGCCAAAGAATTTTGCTACTCCAAATTCTTCATGACACACCTCTGAACTAACCTTACCTTTTAGCTCAGCAAATCCCTGTATGTACAAAACCTACTAGCAAACCATCCACGTACAGTAACTGGATAATGTCGCGACTTATCATCCACCTGGTAAGAATAAAAAACAACACAATAGTTACACTGACATTGACTGAGGCCATGCTTAATCATCCACCTGTCAAAACCTGTACTACTGTCCTGCAGCTTCTTTAAGACCATATGCCTTGGCCTTCTGTCTCATGTATCCATCCACTCTCTTCTTCAAAATGGGAATCCATCTCTCTCAGTGCTTTCTTCTAGCTGACAACTCTACCAACAAATACCTGTTTGGTTCTTCTCTAAGGACTCACTCCTCATCCATGCCAAGCTCCCACTGTATCTGGACTCTACCTGCATTGCTTATTCACATCCTCCTGGTTCTTGACCATCAGTAAGCAATATAAAGAAGGTGAACAATGAATATGAGGTTTACTTACCCTTTCTGACCTCCACATGAGCGCTTGAGACTTGCTGTCCGCCCAATATCCATTCCAGTGACCGATCACAGCCATCTCCCAGTCTGCTCCCGACCGATGTCAGTTCCCTGCACTGACCCTGACTGCCGACGTCATTTCCATGGCCGACGCCGGTGTCCTTTTTGCCGATGTCAGTTCCCTCATGACCGACGTTGGTCTTCCTATTGTCGACGTCGGTTACTGTGTGACCGATGCCGGTACCTGTGTCTGTCTGTAAGTGACAACTTTTTACCCGCGAGCTCTCCATGGATCAAAGTCCTAATCAAATCAACCTTGCTCTGCTCAGAATAAATCAGTTCTCTCACCTGATCTCTGTCTGTCATCTCCTCCATGAACACCAAGGCTTTCCAGTTCTTTAGCTTGTCAAAAACGTTTGTCTTCCGCTTTAGAACCTGCATTCTCCTTCTACATATGTAACCAAGCCTACAAAGCCACATCTCTGTAATAGAAGGTGAATCAGTAATATAAGTAGATAGATAAAGGATACCTACTTTCTTACCACCATCTAATTCAAGTGTATCCGCTGTGAGAGTTACAATATATCTCCCATCACCCAAATTTCTTGAAGAAATTAGACTCATCTTCAAGACTGGTACCTGCATGACTTCCTTCAACCACTGTGTGTCATCCATCTGCAATTTCAGCTTCACTTCCCCTTTGTCAATAATCTGACAAGGCTCTCCAGCTCCTAAACCTGGGGCTACATGGAAAGAGGCAACATAATCTGTTATCCAAAATTCAACTTCATCCAAGAAACCTCCCAAAGCATCCTATGCAACAACACTTGCAACATCTGCATCTTCAGTTCCTTCATGCTGATCTGCTACCAACCAACAATATCTTTTTCCCTGCTCTTTCTTTCCATCAATCAGACCATTCATGCTATTCAGTTTCTCCATTCGTAGCTTACTTCCTTCTGCCATTGCTATACTCCCACTCAATCAGAAACCCCTGTGAGCAACCTATAATCAACAAACACTACCAGATCTGAAACCACCTGTTAGTAACCCAACCTGAAGCTCTGATACCACGTGTCAGTGGTATCAAGCTATGAGCCAACAACCTTGTTCTGATACCACTTGTCAGGGAAACCCCAGAACAATAAACATGCTCAAATCCCTACTGAGTCAGGATCTTGCTCTACCAATTAGAACACATGTGATTACTTCTTGTATTAGCAACTAAACACGGAATTATACCAGAATCAATAAGTAACTAGAAATATGAAACAACACAAGAATTAAGAGACAATACACAATTGTATTATATACATAGAAGAATATACAATAAGGAAGATGCCACTTCTTCCTCCACCTCAAAGGTTCGCCACACCTCAAGACCTTCTTCCCTCTCTCTCTCTGTCCCAATGATCAACTCCAATACAGAATTGATGTTCACCTCTCCAACCAGTCAGTAACACGCTGCCAGTTCACCAAGTACACAACCATACTCCAAGTAGATCTCCTGCTCTCTGCTGCTACCTGCAAATCACTAGACCTTACTCACCATGTAGATATCTCTACACCCCTGAAGAACCCTTGGCCTTGCCTCACCAAGTCCTTATGATTCTTCAACCAGTACTCCAGTGGATCAACTCCTTGACCTTGTAGACCTTACAACTCTCCCTGATCATACACACTCAGCACCCCTTGGAACTAGGAGGAGCTACACTAGCTCTCTCTAAAAGCTCTCTGGCTTTCTAGCACACTTTTACAATACAATCATGAGTCCATATATAGATCTCATCCAAACAATAATTAGACAATAATACAATAATTAAATCCGCAGCTCTCAGTCTAAGAATAGCTCTAAACATGCAAACACTTGGTTCGTCAACCAACTACCCGTAACATACTCGCAGCTCAAACCACAGGTGACCGACGTCAGTCCCTGGCTGTCTGGGGGTGCCGACGCCGGCCGATACATGATCGACGTCGGTTGCCTTCCTATCTCCCTCCTACCATCGTCGGTTGTCCTGACCGACGCCGGTGTCTGTGACACTTCGCAACACTTCCTGCAACCTCCATAACTTCTCCTGTTTGCATCCTGGTGAAGCTTTTAGCTCCACAACCTAACAACATATTTCATAACCCTAGGACATTAGATAGGTCTTCATTTTGATGCTACAAAATGCATATTTAGTCCCATTGAATAAATGAGCCTTATTGGTTGAGAAAATTCCTTATACTTATTGAGTAGACATGCTTGTGCTTTAAGGATCTCATTTAAGGTATTAGGCATAATTCAAAGGATGAAGATCTAATACCAATTGTTATCAACACAATGGCTAAGAGGGGGGCTGAATCAGTCTTCAAAAATTTCAATCAGTTACATCCATATGAATTATGAAAGCAACCATGGTCATCTAGCAATGCATTAAGAACCAATCACATGAAAATGAAACAAGATAACACATCATGTATATGGGAAAACTTCATCAGGAATAAAAACCACTAAAAAAATCTTTGAAAAATTATACTATAAGATAATGTATCAAATTTAGTTGAGCAACAACCCAACATGGAGGACCAAGCCCAAATTTATCAAGCACCCACTTGACATTAGAAAGAACCTAATTGCTAGGAGACTACAACCCATTATGACTAATCACCAACTCATTCAAAAGACACTTCTACAAGGACCAAAATACAAGGAAGCTCCACCTTCCTCTTGATTAAGCACCAACTTAGCCAAGACAATTTATGCAAGTACCAACCTACAAGGAAGCTTCAACTCCCTATATAACCAAACACCAACTCAACCAATCAAAATTCTTTCTTCTAATCTTTCACTCATCTCTCTATCTACTCCATACACTACCATACATAAAAGAGGAATCCCTAATACAAATATGATAGCCTCTTAAAAATCAATGATCGCTCATTTATCTCTACTCCACATGATCTCTCTCAAAACTACCTCTAGGTTTCTTTGCTCAACTAGCCCTCTTCAAGACATAATAGGTCATATTACCTTGATATTCAACTACAAAACACCTATATGAACATCATGATATGACTATATACTATCTCTTGAGATTTTAAAACATGTTTTCTAACCTCCTTAAGCTCATTAATTTATCAATCCATTCTCTTAGTCTAAGCATATTCAACAAAGCCTAAAATGCCTTGTATATATACTCTTCTCTTATTCATATACCACTTGATCGGTTACACACACTTAACCTATTAGGTTGAACATAAAATAAGTCATATGGAATCTCATAAAAATTATTAAAATGAAATCTAAGTCCCTTTGGGTCTATCATGACTCAATTTGGCATCATTTTACTTTTAGGTCTCATGGAGACCTAAATGCATTAGGCCTTCTTATCAACATGTTACCATTTGATCTTTTAGAAAACATTATACCTCCATACATGACACAAACATTTCACACAACATCAAGTAGACCATATCCAACATCCTCTAAGATACATAACATTTTTTTATGCCCTATCACTTCATGAAAACCCTCAATAGTACTTAGTCCTATTAGGCCTATGTACACTAAAAAGCATGCCTTTCAATACTGAAGCTCAAACACACTTCAACCACTCAAAAATGATAAAAAAATAACATAGAATAAATATACATGACCTTAGGGTCATTATTTAATCAATTTGACACTTTCACTCAAAGCTTAATATTTCAAGATCAACTCATCAAAACACTCACTCAGAAATTTTAAAATACTCAGAACATAGTGATGGTGACTTAGACTTCTAAAACCTATGTAGATAGTTTTCATAACTTATGATTCATGTAAATGATCCTATGAGATCTTCAAGTCATTATTTGGTAGAATGATCATATGGTCAAATGGAAAATATTGGTCTTGTAGACCAATTTCTTAACCCTATATTACACAATCTAAACTGAACCAGACAAGCCATTTTGTCTTCAACATTTTCATCTCTTTTCCTAACCTCTAAAACTTCTTCAAATAATGAACATGACTTATATGTATTGAGAAACATCTCCGTGCACTTGGTTTCATCATTCTATCATGAAAATACAGTCAAATTCATCTTCTCACTTCCTCATGGATTTTACACTATTTACACCATTAGGCATGTCTAAAAATGGCTAACTTGGATGATTAGTTTAACACATTAGAAGGTGAATTATATCTAAAAACCTTAATGGTCATGTATTATGAGTCTATATCTCCTTCTTCCATCCATTTGATTTTCTTCAACTATGCAACTTTTGGTTGCTACAACAAATTCTTCATAAACAAGCCCTTTATTGAAGGGTCTTCTTACTCACTTGAAAACTATGAACCACTTAGAGGTGATTGAGAGTGTCAAATACAAGATCTAATAGGTTTACTGAGCATTTCAATCCATTTTGAGCTGAATTAGCAACATCTTCTACATTTAGTCCTTGTTAGGGTTTTAAAGAGGTTTAACATAGGTTTTGGTTTTAATGATCATTTATAAAGGATTGCCCCTTAAATCCAAAACTAATTCCTATAGTAATATCTAGGACCCTTCCCTATCTTTTTCAAGGAGCCTAGGTTCTCATGTAGATGTTACATGTGCCAATGAACACTTCAAAGTCCTTCTTGGGTTTGTATACATTAAATTTACGCACCCAAGAGACGTTGAAAACACTTTTCATGCCTTTCCCTATAAATGATGACCTCATTTTTCATGAACACTCCTAAAACAACTTGACTTACCTCTATCAATGCTCTTCCTCACACATTTAACTTGAAATCTGATCCTCATGCCTCATTAGGCTAGGCATGGCTAAAGAATGGTCTAGGTGTAGACCAAGATTGAAGGACCTATCGACAAAGAATCACTTTGAAACACTTATGAGTACATACACACCTTATTCTCATGCTCACACAACATTAAAAACCTCTCACATGCCTGAGTTCAATCAACTCATGATGTCACTAGCTCATAACTTCACCATGCCATGACTAGGCTCAAGCTTCTATTGCACATAACACCATGAATTGTTCCTTCCATGGCATGACCTCAAAAAAATATCAAAGAAGTAGACATAAGACATCAAAACACACTCATATCATTAAACCATTTTCTTTCTGATGATAACAATCTTCCACCACCTCATACAGACCTAAAACCACATGACCAAGCTTCATATGACTTGACATCTCTCTCAATGCTTATTTTTACATCATATACCTTTGTTCATTCATTTCACTATGCTTCGCTTAGATGGCTGACCCTAAAAATATTCATGTCATAACTATGCCACACTATGCACATATGTTCCTCTACACATACCTCTTCATATCATCACATTAATTACTTGTACATATCTCTTCATACACCATGGTTTCTGTGCAGCCATTAGTTGTTTTCAAATATCTTCTTTGACCTATACCTTTCATGCTCACAACATTCATGACAATTCTCATCCTTGAAACACTCTCTCTTTCATGAATGACCTTACTCATGACAACCCTCATGATCACACTTTTATGTACCTTAACATATCACATACTACCATCTATCCTTAGTCACCTTTGATATTAACCCTGGCATCAACCTTGACATCAATAACAATACAATATTGACATGATACACATTTTCGACATCAATGACAACAATATACTGACACCTTAGTCTCAAAAACCCTTTACAACAATCTTCAATCATAAATTTCTTCAACATAAGCCAAATATTTTGAAAATGCACTTAGGGTATTATTTTACCTTTGACTTGCCCATGTCTTTTTATTTTTGATTTGAATTTGTCTTTTTCACTTTATGCCGCCAACACAAATAGTGATATGTGCATTTTTAGCTATATCTTGCTTTATGCTGGACTTTAAGCTCTTTTTGCAATTTAACTTTTTGGCCTACTGGGATTTCAGACCCCTAGGTACAACTTTACACGCTAGTAGGAATCCAGATGTCCGCTTCACATTTGCAAATAAGAAATTTCCAATTTGCAATTTGATTTTGTAGTTCAGCCTAAAATATCTGCTTTGAGCCTTTGACCTTGTGTTGACCAGTGGGTGGCAAGCATTTATGTGCAATTTACATATGCAAATTTCCATCTTCCTTAGGGATCTCTACAGACCTATTTCTCACAAGATTAGGACCATGTTCAGGCATAAATTTCCAGCCTGGAGCTTTCAAGCAACTAGTTTCGTAATACTGTTATTTGTTAGATTTTTAAGAGCATTGGGTACAAAATCCCTGTATAATCGAATAACACCATGTTGTGTAATAATCCCTAGAAAAGCATTAAGAACAATTTTGTATGGTGAGCCCTTCATTTGCATCTTTCTCCAGATAGTGTCAAGAAGGTAGCATATCAATGTTGCACAAGAGGTTGAAACAATAGCAGTTATAAAAGATGCATTTGGTTTCTTTCTAAAGTCCTCTAAAAGGGACTTCTTAACCAAATAAAAAGTACAGAAGTTGACAGTAATGTAGGGTGCAATGCCAAGAAGAGATGGCCCAATACCTCTATAAAATGATCCAAATCCCTAATCGCATAACATATTTATTGAAAACTGGCTCACGGTCTTACAGGCTAGATCAATAGCCAAGCATAATCATAGGACATCCAAAGTGTATGTAACTAGCGTTGAATTCATGCCTGTAGAAGCTCCTGTCGCTAGCCTTCCCAGAACAAAGAGTTCCACATTTTTTTCTTTAACTAGATTCTTGAAACAGAAAAGTTAATCAGGAATCACGGTAAGGGATATGCCTCTGCTCTCCCTGAGAAACTTCTGCTAGAAATTTTATCGAACTCCACAGCTGTGAAAGAGATTGGTTTATGTTTCCAGGTTCTTTCAAGCGCTCTCTAGTTGCATCTATGAACTTTTGTCTCTCTGATCCGGCAAGGTTAACAAGCTTAATTCTACTTGTCCTCAGACTGCTCAAGTCATCTGACATTCTACTTGTCCTCAGACTGCTCAAGCCATCTGACATACTCTTGCAACAACATCTGGCTTCTTCGTTTCCTCGCAGTGTCTCTTAACCAAACCATGACACACGTACACCCATTCTGCTTTTTGCTGGATTTAAATTTGTCGTGCCCTTTACATGTCTAAGGGCCTGGGAGCTTCAACTGTAGATTTCATTTTGCAAGTTTGCATTTTGCTCTTAAATCTAATTTTTCAGCCATTCCTTTATGCCTTCCACGTGGTATTTTCTAACTGCGGACTTCAGGACTTTAAAATGAATTTACAAATTGGAAACTCAACACTTGTTTTTTTCCCTTAAAACATATGACTACAATATCCACCGTCATGTTTGGAAGATTCAGATGCATATTGTAAGTTTACAAATTTTGCATTTCGTGGTTGCTTTCCACGCTGAAATCCCCGCGATCGGGCTTCAGAAGTAAGTTTACAAATTGCAATTTACAATTGCAAAGTTGCATTTGTATTTGAAGCCTCCACCACTTTAAATCTTGCATTACCCTTTGACCTTCCACATCGACTCTTCAACTTATGGCATGGGCTTCTTATTAAACTTTCAACTTACTCCCACGTGCACCTCCACGTGGGCAGCAATTGCCTATCATTGTGAGCCTCTTAAAAAAATTGCGTGGGACTTAGGTAACTCTTTGGCATGGGTAGCGGGCGATTCATTGGAATATACAATTTGTAATTTAAAACATGCAATTTGACATTGTTACTTCCATTAGAATCTTTGTCGAAACTTCATTCCATTTCTTTTTCCAAACGGAAAACACTAGACTTAGTTAACACTTTTATCTTTTCAGCTTAATATTTATCACATATTCTGTAATGTCATTAAAATACAAAAATGTTAGGTAGTAGTCAAATCAAAATTTAACAGAGTTTTTACAAAATAATTAAAAGTGTGGGGCTTTTATGACTTGATTACAAAAGTCAATTTTCATTGTATATACATTTGAAGATTGGGGCTAAAGTTAGACATTTTAGGAACTCACATCTCAAAAATAGGACACAAATTGATCATCTCGGATTTAGGCATTAACAAGTACCACATATGGATGTGTGGTTTCACCTTATTTTAGTGTTTTCCCTTTCTTGATTTTTTATTTCCTAGTCCAATTCTTATAATTTAGTTTTTCCTGTATGGATGTAGTAGTGGATCCCTTTGTGACAATTTCTGAGCCTATGTTTATTATGTGCTTTCTTATAACACATCCAATCAATTATTAGTAGGGAAGTTTTTAGTATATTTATGTCCCGACTATTGCATACTCATATGTATTAGCCCCATTTTATTTCATTATATCTTTGTTTTATTTATTTATGTAGGTACTTATTCATTAAATACTCACTAGATCATCAAAGAGTTTGAGCTTGGGACATAGTGAACAACATGTAGAGAGAATTACAAAGCAAGTTAGTCAATCATTAGCTCATAAACAATGAAACATGCATAAAGAACTAACTAACCAAGCCTATCAATTTCTATAGAAATTACAAAGGATAGCAAGAAACAAATGAAAAAAAAAAATCACCATATTACCTTCCCAAATGGATTCACCATACCTATGTGGCTCAAAAACATGTTTTCCTTTGATCAAGCATCCTTGTCTTTGTCAAAAAGAGTGGTAAGCTCCTCCAATGCCTCAAGAACACTCCATAAAACCTAGACTCTTGATTGACTAGCCTATCAATGAAGCTTTGTGGAAATAATTGAGCAATATAACTTTGCAATTTTCAAGCTTTGAAGATATTAGAGCATAATAACTTTGCATCAAAATAGCTTAAAAATGATGTTCATGGCCTCTATATTTATATATTTTTAAGATTGGTTAGGATCAACTTGAACCATCCATCTCAAGATTGAGATGTGTGGTTGAGGATAGTCTTAATATTTTGAATTAAATCCATAAATATCCTCAAGATGACCTTGGAAGAAGGGGCATTAAAGAGGCATGGGAGACATTAACTAGGCATAGGTGACCTATAATCCTGAGATTTTGTGCACTTATGGCTTGATGGATGCCACCCCATAGGTGATGTGACTAGGTGATGCAGTTAATAAATATCAATTTTTAAAAATAAATATTCAACAACTCTCATAGAAAATCCACTTAAGCTCTTCATTTGGATTAATTAGATTTTAAACAAGGTTAATAAACATTTGTGTAATTATTTGAAAATTGGCCCTCAATTAATCAAAATGGTCAGGCAGTCATATTACTAGGTCATAATTTGACTAGAAAAGAATTAGAAAGTGATGTTAGATGCGTTGGAATCATATTCCCATTTAGGATGTTGTCAACAATAACTAACAAAGGTACGTGATGTGTATTAATGAATTAGAAGAAAAAACTGATCCAGAGCACTGAATGGTGAAATGGTCATTTTGACTCAAAATGATCTGATCAAAATTAGCTAGCACATAAAATACATTACCTTATTGAGGGATACTTTGACCTAAACTAGCACATGTAAGTGATAAACTATAACCATTTAGGATTTTTTATGTATTTTGACCTAAAATATGCATTTGAGTGCAATTTGAGTAAGATTGACAATTTCAACACAATTATTGTTAGGAATTAGATATCTATATTTTATCCTTATTTGAGAAGGTGTAGTGAGACATTTAGGTGAAGCAACATCTTTTCAGATAAAAGAGTTATCAAGAAGAAATTGGAATAGATCCATGATGCCCCCTTGAGAGGACATACTAAGATGAAAGAGAAGGATGGAATCTCAAAAAGAGAGAGAAAATGAGAGGTTAACCCAAGGAATAGATCACATCCAGATGAGATAATGCTTGCACACATGATTATCATCAATGATTAAAAAATAATTAGAGGTATAATAGGCCCCAAAGATGAGGGGAAATGGGAAAGATACAATCAATAAATACAAGGGACACACTTTAAACGTACCCAATTTGAGAGTACAAACTGCATGCCCAACTAACTTCAGATGTATAAGACACATGGACATTGCCTACATAGTTCTATGGATGCATGCTCCAACATGAACTTTGGGCCAAATGTAGTTCTCCCAGGACATGGGATAGAAGAAAAAATGATGATCAAACTAGAATGATTAATTTTATAAAGAAATAGAAGATATGACAAACAAATGAGAATGGTCTATCAAATAAATAATTGATGAGATGAGAAAAAATGATCCTCTAAAATGGCAAGTGTGTGGGACAAGATGAGATTAACTAGTGTTCCTATGCTTGCAAAATGGCAAGAATGTTCAAACTTTACAGTTGTTCACAAAATGATGAGAGTGTGAGATGGTGGAATGGGAATGTACAAATGTATATAAGCATGATATAATGTTTTTATTCTTGTATGGTTCATATTCTAATGTTTTTGGTGTTTTAAAATTATTTCCAATGTTTTTAGTACTTTTGGGAAAAAATATGCACAAGCTAGGACCATATAGTCAAGGAGATACACATCCTAAGAGTAGAGTTTCTAATAAGATGTCTAAGCTAGCTGCAATGACCTATGTTCCCAAATTTGTGAGAGTGAGGTGCTTGATTGCTCACAAAATGATGAGTGTATGGAAAGGGGGATTAAGATGACCTCAACATGAATTGAGCATGACTCAAATAGTCTTGAAATGACCTCTAGTCATAGTAATTCCATCCAAATAAAAGGTAGGGAAAAACCAACTAGGTCCCAACAAGTGTTCAAATCTAGTAAATGACCAGTCAAATGAAAACCATGATGGCAAATTGATGTGGTAATGCATGATAAATAAGTGTTGCCCCTAGTTTGCCAATAGGTGGTTGTAACTAAGATACAACAACATAGGTTAATGATACTAATTTGCCCATAGGTGGTTATAATTAGTAGTAAGACTAGTGAGACACTAATTTTCCCATAGGTAGTTATAATCAAGCTCACAGAAACAAACATGGATAGGATGAAAGATATCTTCCCAGATCAAATATCAGACTACTTTCATACACTTTCATTATCAATATGAATTAGATTGATTATTAAAACTTGATTGGAATGTCCCCACAAAAGGTGTGATAAGAACCTATTAAAACTAGATCAAAATAGGATTGGGTAGGATGACCAAATATAGGCTTTGGTCTAAATAGAAATAGAATGATAGGATGGTATGGTATTGCTAAGGATAATGGTGGTCTAGATATATTGAATAAAATGGTAAGAGGAATGCCCTCAAGTGATGGGGGTAAATGGTTGGTGTCTACAATAATGACAAAAGGATAAGTAAAAATGGAAATGGTAGTGTGAAATGGTATGCTACATGTTTTTAGCCTAGGTGTGGTTTTTGATTTTGTTGTTTCTATTGATTGGGAGATGCTCATCCTAATAAAAAAATGATACAAACATAATAATTGATCATGTTAATTACTATCCTACACCTCATCTAAATAATTTCTCTATCAAGAATGGCCTATAGATTTGGTTGCTGAGAATGCTTTTGTAATCTTCATTGGTCACTAATTTTGATTCCTTCAAGCATCAAGACAGGGTATCTTTATAACCTCTACAAAGGAAAGTACAACCATGGATGGTAAATAGGGACAAATAATTAATGGTGGGTTTTATTGTGAAATAGAATAGTAGATGATAATGGAATGTGAAATGGTGGGGAAACAAATGAATACCAGGAATTTATGTGACATTTAATTTTGTTGATGTTGGATTCAACATAATTTTAGTTGTGGTAGGGCTGAAGAATTTTTATCTTGAGAGGACCACCAATTTTTATTATTATTTGGGCTTAAGAGTAGCTACCATCTTATTAGGCTGTAGATAGGAATCTATTTTGATTTGATCTTTGATTTTGTCTTTATCAAGTAGTGAAGAAACTTTATGCTCAATTATTGGTACCTCAGTGAGGTTTTAACCAATGAAGTTATATTTATTATCTTATAGCACCTTCGATAAGGTTTTACTAAGGAATGTTGAATTTTGACTTTGATTGTCTTCTATCACTTCTAAAAATGTTTAAGTAAGAGAGTGTTCTTTTTATATATGAATATGGTCTTGACTTCCTTTCTCTTCTTCAACTACTATGTCACCATGGATGCAGTATAACAAAGTGTGATTATGTCAGTCTCGATCGACACTTAGGGGGTGTGGAATGTCAACATAATGGCTATGTTGGTTTGTAATAATAGGATGGTGACACAACCCTCATAGAGGATACTAGGGGAACTTGTGTCAATGCTAAAGTAATCATCCTCAAAAAATTTAGAAAGATCAAAAATATATTCAAATTGATTTGAAAGGCAATTATAACTAATATTATAAGAAGTAATATGATAATTTTTTTTTACTCCAATTTTGAAACAATGGACTCTTAATCTAATGTAGAAACTAATGTTGAGTCTATTCTTAATGCTAAATCTAATGTCAGTTCAAGAATGGAACCTGATTTTAATGTTAATTATTCATCTGATATGGTTATTTTGATAATGTTCTATTGAATGCTAAATTTTTCACAAGAAATGGCATATGATGGCATAATAGGCTGAATAAAAATTGATTCATTTTGGAAGTGTTTAACATAGACTGAATCGTCTAAGTGAAGCCATTAAAAAAGAGTGAATTACTCAATGGATGTCTCAAGAAAATCATGTCTGTCAAAGTGAGACTCCTCAATGAGTTGAAAAAGATAAAGAGCCAACTCTATCGAGACTTGCTTGTAAAGGAGATAAGGCTCTTTAAAAATGGGTAACATATGAATAAGTAACTTATCACAATTTATCTTGTCACAAATGGGTGTTTGGACATTAACATGATGGTTTTGGTTCATAATTGGCTGAAAAATATCAATTTTTAACACATTTTGATCCTCATAAGATGGATTTTAAAAAGGTGATGCTTCTTCTTTAGGCTCAAATATTGGCACATAATTTCTAAAGTGGGGAGCATTTGGTTTAATGAGAACTTTTAGTTTAGCGAGAGCTTTTGGTTTAGTAAGATCTTTGGTTTGTGGTTCAATAATGGACTCTCCAATGATTAGACTATTGAGGAAGGGACAAAAATAATTGGTTCATCAAATGGAGGTTTTTCAACAATAAGTTCATCAAAAATTGGTGATGGGCCAAGAATGGTAAAAATTGGATGCTTCTTAGTTTGGTTACTCATGAAAACCAAAGGAGGAGGTCATAAAATGTTAACAACTAGATGATTCTTAGTTTGGTTTCTTGTGAAAACCAAAGGAAGAGGTGTTAAAATGGTAACGAGTGGACGCTTCTTAGTTTGTTTGCTCATGTAATTCGAAGGAGGAGGTCCTAAAATGGTAATGACCAGATGCTTCTTAATGTGGTTAATCATATAAACCAAAGGAGGAGGTCATTAAATGGTAATGAACAGACGCTTCTTAGTTTGGTTGCTCGTGCAAACCATAGGAGGAGGTCCTAAAATGGTAATGACTAGACACTTCTTAGTTTGGTTTCTCATACAAACCAAAAGAGGAGGTCCTAAAATGGTAATCTTGGTATGTTTTGGAGTTTGATTACTTACACAAGCCAAAAAATCCAAGTCGTCTTGATAGATAATCATTCCGATTGTGAGTTGGATCATAAGTTAGATCTTGATTTTGTTCTCATGATCTATTTTTGTGAGGTGGATAGAAATCTATCTCACAAACCATATTATCACCATAGGGGTCTGGACTAAAGGCATAAATGTCATTTTGTGTAGCCATTCTATCATAACTTAGTTTAGCTATAACTACACCATAAGTGTAGCTAGACATATTTGCATTTAATGAAGAAATATCTGAAAACAAAAAGTCTTAATATTCTATAAACCTTGAAAAATGATCCAAAGGATAAATGGTTCAAACCTGGTTCAACTTGGTTGAAAGGGTAGAACTACATCTCAAAAGTAGTTTGTGCTGAGATTTGGTAAACAACCTAATGTCAAATGTCTAACATCAAAGGTTTTCGAAGAAAGGTTATGTTTTCCCAAATAAAGTAACAAAAAAATGATGAGGATAGGCACTCAAACAAACAAACAATCAATAGTGTTCAAAATTGGATAATTATTTAATCAAAACTATGCAACCCAAATGAAAAAGATCTATGTACCAACCCCACGAATTGAGGCCCAAATAGAAATTAATCAATGTTTGGATTCAAAATCGATAAGGCTAATTGAAAATAGAATGTTGAAGACTAAGATTTGACCAAATAAGCTAGATAGGATCAGATATCATGACAACACAAGTCAAAGGTCTAAATGGTATATACAAAATGGTTTGAAATAAGTGGTTTTGATACAATGGTAAACAAGTTATTTAAATAAGTTAAGTATCTTAACAATGTAAGCATTCTCAAATGACTTGGTCAATTGTTATATTTTAAAAACTCAAAGTTAAAAAATATTTGACATGATTTAGGCAGCATAACGCTACCATTGTTAACTCAAATACATGATTTTGGCATGGTTTATGAATAAACAAACAATTATTATCCTCAAAGCATACCAAGTAAATAATGACCAAAATATACTTAGTATAATCATCCAAATCATGTCAAGGGTATGGCATATGGGGTTAACTAAACTATCAAGTTTTGAATATTATAGGGGAACCAATTGCACAATGATTTTCACTGCAAATAATGCAAAATAAAGGCATGGATTTTGGGTCTGTATCACTTAGCTTGTTGAAAAAAGGTCTAGTTATTTGTGTAATCACTGCATCTTGTTGTTCACATAGTGTACTACGATGCCCAAAGTGACACTACGTTTCATGTGCAACTCCAAAGGAATAAAATAAATTCAATGTCAGGAGGTGAAACCTCAGGTCAAAACTTCCCTAAAAAATTTGTGGGAGGTGATGAAGTCCCCTTTACAAGCCAAGATGAATGAAAATAAGGAAAGCATAAAATGGAAAGACTTTAGGGTCATTTTCAAGATAACCCAAACATTTACTTGCAATAGGAAAGATAATTTTGATTCCAAAGGTTCCCTATAGGGGACAAATGGAAGGGCATACATGCAACATACCACTTTATGCCAAACAAGATTAATCTAATCAATTATTGTAAGCAAAAATTGACAAGTATGTTCAATTTTAAATCCAAATAAAGTTTTTGGTGGTGTTCATTTGAACCTTTGGTCTTATTTATAAACTTTGAAAACATTCACCAAAAAAAACAAAATTTCCTTGTTAAACACCAGAAAAGAGTTCATAATCAAATTTTAATCATGAAAAAGTGATTTAAACATGTTTTTAGAAAATATCCTGCATGGTCCTATAGTAAAATTATTATCATGTCCCTTAGCTTTGAAGCCCTTTTGAATTTAAAACAACAAACTTTGGAAAAAGAGGTCTCAAGTCTATGTTTCTTGAAAAACATAATGACTGATATAGGTCAATACTACCTATGTTGATTACGGGCAACCAAGATTTGACTGATGTTGGTTTTGTTGGCTGACATTAGTTAAGCCAAGTAACTGATGTCAGTATTTATACCAATGTCAGTTACTGTGTAAAAATTGTGTCAACCAAAAATGGAAAAATACAGTTAAAAATAAATTTACAAGAGTTTTAAAATTTCAAATAATATTTTTAAGGTTGCAAAAAGATCTCCTTCAGGTGTAGGATGCATCTAGTCCCACCAGGTGTGTCAAGATGTAGAGAGGATTATAAATTATGTTAGTCAAGAATTAGTATATAAACAATGAAACATGCATAAGCAACTAACTAACCAATCCTGTCTATTTCTATGGAAATTACAAATGATAGCAAGAGACAAATGATAGAAATCAATCACTATATTACCTTACCAAGTGGATTCATCATAACTATATGGATCAAAAACATGTTCTCTCTTGATCAAACATCTTTGTATTTGTCAACAATGGTGGTAAGCTCCTCGAATGCCTCATTAACACTCCATAAAACTGAGACTCTTGATTGTAAACCACTAAACTAGCCTATCAATGAAGCTTTATGGAAAAACTTTAGCATTATAAATTTGCAATGTTCAAGATTTGAAGATATTAGATCATAATAAATTTGCACCAGAATAGGTTGAAAATGATGTTCATGGCCTCTTTATTTATAGATTTTTTAGATTGGTTAGGATCAACCTGAACCATCCATCTCAAGACTGAGATGTGTGGTTGAGGATAATCTTAATATTTGGAATTAAATCCATAAATATTCTCAAGATGACCTTGGAAGAAGGGACATTAAGAGGCATGGGAGGTATTACCTAGACATGGGTGACCCATAATCATAATATTTTATGCACTTATGGCTTGATGGATGCCACCCCATAGGTGATGTCACTATGTGATGCAGATAATAAGAATAATTTTTTTTAAAAATATTCAACAACTCTCATGAAAAATCCACTTAAGCTCTTAATTTAGATTAATTATCCTTTAAATAAGTTTAATCAACATTTGTGAAATTATTTGAAAATTGGCCCTCAATTAATCAAAATAGTCAAACAGTCATATTATTGGGTTATAATTTAACTAGAGAGGAATTAGAAGGTGATACTAAATGAGTTGGAACCATATTCTCATTTAGGATGTTGCCAAAAATAAATAACAAAGGTATGTGATGTGTAGCAATGAATTAGAAGAAAAGAGTGATGCAGAGCATGAAATGGTGAAATGGTCATTTTAACTCGAAATACTCTGATCAAAGTTAGCAAGCCTGTAAAATGCATTGCCCTATTTAGGGATACTTTGACCTAAACTGGCACTTTTAAGTGACAATTTTGAACCATTTAGAACTTTTTATGGAGTTTGACCTAAAATGAGCATTTGAGTGCAATTTGAGTAAGATTGACAATTTTAACACAAATGGTTTTAGGAATTGGATGTCTACAAAACATATGTAACCTGTAGCAATATCTGTGTCTTACATCCTAGAGTGAAGTGAAGAAGCCACTGATCATTTTGAAGTAGAATATATGGATGTCTAATTTTACTTTATTTTTTCGCATTTATGTCTTGGTTTGTTGTTTGTTTGTTATGTTAGTATCATTTTATACATTGTAACATAAGTGATGCCCCATTATGTATCCATGTGGCATGCACTTTGAAAAAGATTTTGTACTAACTTTAACTAGAATAAAACAAATAAGATTAACATATAGCCTAAATGAGTTTTCCCCATCCCCTTTGTAGTGGGTTTAGAGTATGTATATTCAATGAATGCCCTGAAATTGGGCATGTGCATTGATAAATCCTATAACTATCCCTCTCATTTCCCTATTTTTATTCAAGATGTAGCTTTTTAAATTTCATATTTTTATAAATTAATATAAATACTTAAAAGAAAGGAGAGGTAAAACTAATGTAGAATAGGTCACAAAGAAACTACGGATATAATAAAGGATCATATGTGTCATTGTTCTTTCTTGTTCTAAACTCAACTACAAGAATATGTTTTTGACATCCGTCAAAATTATAATCAAAAGTAGATTTTGATATATTTAATATTATTTTTGGTTGAACAATTATTTTTAGTGTCATGTGCTATGGTTTAGTCTTACTTTAATGTCTTAAAATCAGTGTCTTTGACATTGTTGACATAATGTAAATGCCGTCGTAGATGAGTCACACTTCAACACAAAAGGTGGTTGCTTGGTACTTGTTCTAAGGATGTAGTAGGGGATACTGACATCATACACTTAAAAGGGTAAAATTGTATTTAAATATATATTGAAATATTGTATATTTCACATTTAATATTGGATATAGTATAATGTCTAATATAATATAATATAACATAATTTTATATTCAATATATATAATATCATGTAATATTTAGATATAGATATTATATAACAACATACGTCAGCAAAAAATGCTTTCAGGTCTCCTTGTTTTTCTGGGATACTTGAGTTTTTCATCCTTATCACTTCTTTCTATTTGATAGTTTGTGAATGCTCATGGTTGGGAACCCCTTTTTGAGGAGAGGGGCCCTCTCACATATCTTCACATTGAAATGTGATGTATTTCTAGTATAAATATTGTACCATCCTATATTGTGGTTGATATGCGATTAAAGCCTCAAAAATTTATAAAACAAAACTAAAATGAAATAACTAATTAGTTACAAATATGATAACATCAGCTTGATCTTCCTATATTTCTTAAATTTTGATAAAGATAAAAAGTCTCAAATTTGTAAATGAAATACATGACATAATATTTTTTAACTATTAATCAAAGAACAAAAAACAAACAAGTTTTATCTATTATTACCTTGTAAAGGAACAAATATATGCAAATGTGACATAAAGCTTTAGTATTTTACGTTCATCAAAAATTTAATGTATCTTGCATGTTTTTATAATTATAGGATATGCATAAAATGTATTTTCTAAGGACACTCTCAAAATAGCATTTGAAAGGTAATCCAATCCCTTATATGTGCCCACTACATTTCTAAATCTTTCCTTCCAACCCAAAACTTCATTTTGGTTAGATAAGTACCTCTATAGTGACCCATTCTCAACATACTCATAAAAAGTATAATTTTTAAAAATGAAATAACTATGTAAATTAAAATATGATAACGTCATCTTGAGCTTCATAAAATTCTTATGTTTTGATAAAGATAAAATAAATATCAAATTATTTGATGCAAACCATGATGAGAGATTTTTGTACTAAAAATCAAAACACTGAAGCCAAATTAATTCTCTCTCTTACTAATCAAAAAAGAAAAAAATATATTCAAAATAGATAGAAACCTTGAGCATTCCACTTTGATAAAAACTCTAAAGCATCTTGCATGTTATTATGATTGAAAGATATGCATAAAATGTATTTTTCAAAGACACTCTTAAAATGGCTTTTTCAACATAAGACTATCCCTTAACAAGGCCCATTACAATTGCATATCTCTCCTTCCAACCCAAAACTTAATTTTGGATAGATAGGTACATCTCCATTGATCCATTCTCAACATCCTCATAAAGAAGAGATAAATTTTGACTTTAGTTCCATCTCAACTAGATGGAGGTTGTTAGTCTGTTTATGTTAGAAAGAATTCACATTGCAATGAGAAGATAGGTGGTAGGGTCCCACTCCTCAAAATAAATGTCCTAAACCACAAGAATTCACTGACCATCAAATATAAAAGGTGATAAGGAAAAAAACCATGAACATCTCAGATAAGTAAAGAGAACCCAAACCATTTTTTGATGATGTACGTAGTTGAGTCAAGCTCAGGAATAAAATGAACGAGTAAGCTTACTGGTTAGTGGAGAACTTGGGAAGTCAAATTTATTAGTTTAACATTACATTTAACTTTATTTTAATAACTTGATGAAAAACCATTTTTCTTCCCTGATTTGTATACATTACTAATCCACCGTAGCTTGTTTGAATTGAAATAGTTGTAATCATTGAAGTTATCAATGATCCAACCATTTATGATTTATTTTATCTAATGTTTGTTAGTGTCATTAAACATGATGTGATATTCTTGACAAAAAAATATTTCCATACTATATATAATCGTGATTTATATTTCATGATATATTGCATTTGTATCTATTCAAATTTGAGATGACATGCATTTCAAAAAAAATTCAAATTTAAGGCAATGATTAAATTTACATGAATTTCATCCATTACCAATGGATATGGAGCTCCAAGATGGCATGTTATTTGATTGAACATTAGTTATTGTGAAGGGATGATAATGAAAACATGAAGTTGATTTGATTGTGATAGGGTTTCATGTTCGATTTGTAACTCAAGTCAACATTACAATGTCAATTATATAGAGACAAGATAATGAGATTCCAACTATATTTTTTAACTTATGTTCATATATGTGTACCCATAGCAAATACTTTAATAAGGCCCATATCCTTCTTCCATACATATTAAGATTAATATTTAATTGAACTAAATAATTATTGAAATGACAATGTAGACAAAGGTAATAATTTTTTGTGGAAATTTTTTTAATCTAATCATATAGATATAATGTATTGAATGAGCTTAGTGATAAATATTACTTGATATCCCTACATAGAGAATAGGGTTAATGAAATCATCACTACCAAAAAATTAATCACTAAAATGATGTAACTCTATAATATGGCTATATTTAACAATATAAAACATCATTATATTATATATATAATATTATATTATAGTTATTGTATTATAATATTGTACTATGTAATATATTTATATAATATTATATTAAATACTATAATTTTCATATAATATTTAGTATTTAATATAATAATCATTGATTTGAGTTACACATCAGATGTGTGCTCTTTTTGTAATCAAATAATACCTCACTAATACTTCATCCACTCTTAACAATATAAAATTCATAATCATGTATTCCAACACTATGTAAGATGCATACCCCTTTGTAATACGTACATATCATGTATATAAAAAAACTTCGTTGAATATGGGTTTGTTACACTATATGTTACCTATAGGATATGATATCATCTAAAATACCCTATCATTGGCCCTCACCATCATCACACCACTCATATTCATAACATTTAAATTACCCTATTAATTCCCCTCATTGGCATCAAGAATGGATGCATGATACAAGATAGATTCTTAAACGTTAATCTCCTATCCCAGTATCAAAACATTACATTATTGATTCAAGTTACATATGATATATGGAATCCTAACATAATCAAAGACAATCTCATGACATCCTCATCCACACTTGACCAAAGAAAACATGCAATCCAATATGATGCCACTTTGTTTTAATATAATTGACAAATATCATTCTGCACCACTATTACATTGACATGTCAATTTAAATTTTAACATATCCATGTATGTAGGTGAAAATTATATGGGATAAGTGTTATCCATATGTCATTCTAAATATATACGATTATATTCCAAATGGTAAGATGCTTCTCAAAGATAATATTATATTACATTATTATATTATATATAATAATATATTATTTTATGGACCCCTTAGTGTATTATATCCATTAAATTATAGGTAAATATGTCCTTAAGCCTAATTAATATATCTATGTGTCAATATATTGGCAACATGTATGAATGTAATTGACAAGATAGATTGCAGGATGTCAGTGTCTTGTACTAACATCAATTACAATGACACATTAATTCAAGTTTCACATTAGATGTAGAATTACATAATAATTTAATCATAAAAATGGATGTCATAGTTTGTTTTCATAAAGTGAGGTTGTGTTAAGCAAGGGATTGAAAACCTATATAACCATTGATCTCATATAATATTACAATCATATATAATATATTATTATTGTACTATATCGTACTATACTAAAATAGTTATACAATAGATATAATTGAAATACATTAGATAATAATATGTTATATTATCATAAATATTATATTTTATTGAATATATGTACCTAGATACATAATATTAAAAAAGACATGATTACTATTCTATTAATCTTCCTAAAGCCCTGAGATTGATTTGATTGAGGATGGCTAGAATGTGACACTATTTTTTTTTTTAAGTTTATATTTTGAAAGTATATTAGTCTATGAACTATAAAATATCATGTTATGTTTTATTAGTATCTATTTATAATTATCATATGTATATTCATGCATGGTACACCTATCATGATTTGTTTTACCTAGATAGTTTTCAAACTCAATATTTAGAAAAAGAGTCTAACAATTCAAAGACTATAACTTTTGATACATAACTCCATTTAAGCCCATCTTCATGCCAAAATGACCAGATCAAAAAATTTAATGCTTTCATAGCCCACTCTTCTAGTTATAAATTTTTTTAGATATGTTTTAGAGTCCATACATAACCATTTGAGGGTCTGAAATTGTAGATTAATTTCATTTTTAGTTTTTTCTAAATTTCAAATTTATCTATTTTTGTAACTAGATATCAATTTGAATTTAAATTTGTTTGATTGCTAAATTTTAGATTTTAGTTTATTTTATATATTTTTATATCTTCGCATAGTTTAATGCAAAAGTTACTAAAAATAATAACTTCTAAAATAGCAAGTCAAGTTTTATTTATTTTTACAGTTTTGATTTGTTTCAAGTCAAATCCAATTCTAAGTTGAGACTTATTTATGCATGGCTCATAAGTATTTAAACTATTAAATATGAATCAACATTAGTTATTTTTATGAATATTTACCTATTGGTAATTTTATTTTCTTGATAATATTCGGGTTCATTATTTAGTATTAGATCAAGTTTGAATCTTGGACATATAGGAGATGGTGAGAGTATAAAGAGGAATCACTCAAAAGAACTTTACCATGCAAGATTTACACATAAAATTAGAATAAGTAATTGAGATTGTTATGAATCAAAGACAAATTAGAGGAGAATATTTTGTAGAAGATGACACAGATCAAGAAGAATACATTTTGTAAGAGAAGCAAATATTATATGTTATCAATGGAAGAGAAGATGATTATATCTTCAGAAGGAATAAATGAAGGAATCAAGGTTGACACTCTAGATTATCAAGGAATTTTAAAACAAGAGGAGATTATAGATTAGATGAATAGTATGGATAATTTATTTTAATGGATAATTGTAAGAGAAGACAAGAAGGTAATGTTTGCATGAACAAAATTGAAGGGTCATGCAATGATTTTGTTGGATCACAAGAAAAATGAAATATATAGAAAAGGTGAAGAGAAGATCAACTTAATAAAAAATATGGTGAAGAAGTTGAGGGAGAAATTCCTTCCTATGGAATATGCACAAACCCTGTATAAAATATTTCAAAATTTAGGGTAGAAGGATCATAGTATACAAGAGTATAAAAATGAGTTTTAAAATATTTCCATACACGTGGAGCATTATGAGACAAAAGAGAATAAGGTTACAAGGTATGTAAATGTTTTGAAGATTTTTATTCTAGATGAATTAAGCATGAATGCAATATATTTCATGGAGGAAACTTATCACTTATGTTTGAAGGTGGAAAAAAACCAAAATAGATAGAGTTTGAGAATAACACTAATGGGCCAAGAAGAGGACAATCTCATATAGTAAGGGGATGAGGTGGATTTATTATAAATAGAGGTAATTTTAATAACATGATACGATGAACATCACATGGTCAAAAAAATGAGAAGATAATAGAAAGGGATTTCAAAACCAAAAAAGTGGAAGAGGTTTTCAGAGAGGATGAAGTGATGGTAGTGGTAGAGGATAGTTTCCAAATCAACATAAATCTTATGTTTCTTAAACATGTGGATAATAAGGACATAGAACATTCAAGTATACTCACGACCAAGATAAATAAAGGAGGCAATAGGATTTCCCAAGAGTAAATTTAGTTGAAGTTGAAATAAAAGAGAATAGTATTGAAATTTTAGTAGTAGATAATGGAAAAAATATCATGATGTCAAGAACAATGACTGATCCAAGGAAAGAACATGTTTAGAATAAATAAGTTGGTTATGCATGGCTATGAACAATTATCTTTCAAACAAGGTGTAATTTAGGACATAAGATGTGCAAGGTAATTATAGACGGTGGTAGTTGTGACATTATGGTTTTTATAGATATGATTGAGAAACTAGGTTTGTATCGTGAATAGCATCCAAATCCTTATCAAATTTCATGTCTTGAGAAAGGGAATGAAGTCAAAGTAGTTAAAATGTGATTAATCATATTTTCTATTTGTAAAATATATAAAGATTAAATATGTTGATACATCAATGGATGAATGTCATGTGTTATTGGGAACGTCTTGGTAGCTTTATAGAAAAGAAGTTCATGATAGATCAAAAAACACATATAGTTTCTGTAAATTTGGTATGAAGTTAATTTTATTACTTCATAAATAGAAAAGGCAGGATGAAAACATACTGACTACAAAATTTTTTGTGAAAGACATGAAGATGATAGGTTGATGATATGTATTAGTAGAAATGAAAGAAGATACATAAGTGGTGTAAATACTATAAAAATTATAATTAACATTGAAATAATATCCATTTGTTATACCTGATGATTTACCACATGGTTTACCAACAAATAAAGATATTCAACAAAAAATTAATTTGATTCGAAGATCAACTCTACCTAATAAAGTGGATTGTAAGATGAGTCCAACAATGTATAATTAAATAAGTAGGTTAATAAATTGGTGAAGAAGTGTGTAGTAAGGGAGATCATGATTCCATGTGCAACACTAATTTTTCAAACTCCAAATAAAAATGAAGGGTAGAGTATGTGTGTGGATAGTAGAGAAATCAATAAAATTATGCTCAAGTATAGGTTTCTTGTACCTCAATTAGATTATATGATTAAAATATTTTACTAAGATTGATCTAAGGAGTGGTTACTATAATATTCGAATTCATGAAGAAGATGAGTGGAAAACAACATTCAAGAATAGATATGGTTTATATGAATGGATGGTGATTGCATTCATATTATTTAATACACCCAAAACACTTATGAGGTTCATGAACATAGTTCTATGAGAATATAATAGCACGTTTAAGGTGGTTTATTTTGATGATATTTAAATATTCAGTAAGAGTAAAAAAAAAAAAAAACTTAAAACATTGTATTAGAATTGTTAAGAAAAAAGAAGATCTATGTGAATTTGAGGAAGTACATGTTTATGAAGAATAGTTTGGTATTGTTTGGATTTGTAGTTTCAAAGATGGTGTAATAATATATGAACAAAAATTAAAGGAAATTATTGAGTGGATTATCCAAAATAGCATCACAAAGGTAAGAAGTTTCCATGGTTTATCAAATTTTTACAAAAAAAATAGTAATAATTTAGTTATTTTTGTCACACCAATAAAAAAATTTATGAGAGGAAAATAATTTTCATGGACAATGGAAATAAAACGAAGCTTTGAGTTTTTAATAAAATTATAAAAAAGACCTTTTAACATTACCTAATTCTAGTAATGTGTTTAAGGTTGATTGAGATTATTTATTTATTGGAATCGGTGTCGTGTTGGGTAAAAAAATGATGTTAATATTATATTTTAATGATAAATTAGATAAGGTAATAAAATAATATTATATTAATGATGCTTAATTTTATGTCATTGCACAATAAATAAGACTTTGGAGGCATTACCTAGTGCTTAAGTATTTTATCCTATTTATTCCTCATGAGGATTTGAAGTATATGAACACTCAAAAGAAGTTAAATAGTAGGAATGAAAAATGGGTGTATTTATTTTAGTGTTATACTTCTGTATTGAAGAATAAATCAAAAAACCATAATCAATTAGTTAATGCTTTGTGAAGGTAAGTGTCGATGTTAAATACTATGGTGAGTGAAGTATTTGGATTTGAATTTATTAAAGAAGTATATGACACTGATCAAGATTTTGGTAAGATAGTTGAGCAATGCAAGAATATTTTGACATGTGATTAAAGTAGATTTTATGAAGAGCACATTATGTAGGATGGCTATTTCTTCAAAGGTAAATAATTATGTATTCTAGTTGGGTGTCTAAAAAGATATATGATAATAAAATTTCATAGTGGTGGTTTGACTTGACATTTTGGTAAGACAAAGACAATATATTTGTTGGATAAGAAGTATTTTTAAACAAAGATGAAGGGATTTTTTATAATTTATGTTTTAAGATGTAAGATATGTCAAGTGGCAAAAGGGCATGTAAAAAATACAAGGTTGTGCATGCCATTACCAATTCCAAAAAGGCCTTTGATAGATTTGAGTATGGATATTGTGTTGGGATTATGAAACACACATAGAGGTAATGGTTCAGTTTTTGTTGCTATAGATAGGTTTTCTAAGATGGTTCACTTTATTACATGTATGAAAACCAATGATGCCACTAGAGTTGCATAAGTATTTTTTAAGGATATTGTGAGATTACATGGGGTTTCAAAACTATTGCATCAGATCAGGACATGAATTTATAAGTAATTTTTGGAGGAACTAATATAATAAAAAGGGTACTAAGCTAGAATATAGTACTTCATACCATCTACAAATATATTGATAGATAGAAGTTGTAAATAGGATATTAGGAATTTTTTTGAGATGCATGGTTGGAAAGAAGCCAAAATAATGACACTTGGATATCAAATAGGATGAGTTTACATATAATAGTGTAATGAATAGATCAATAGGTAAATATATATTTTAGATTTTTTATGGGATAAATCGTATGATTTTTGTAGATTTGGTGTTACCATTTCTAGAAATAGTTATTCATGATGTAAAAGCATTTGGAAAACATAAACAATGGTTATGAGAAGAAGTAAGAATAAAATTATATGAAGGTAATGAAAATTAAAAATTAGAAGCATATGTCATAAAAATGTCAAAAATATTTTAATAAGGATATTTAGTGATTGTTTAATTGAGGAAAGAGAGATTTTATAAAGGCACATATAACAAGTTGAAGTATAATAAAATTGGACCATACAGAATTTTGAATAAAATCAATTACAATGTTTATGAGGTGAGTTTATCACTAAATATTTATATATTAATAATACTTAATGTTTTATATTTATATTATATCCATAGATATTATGGCGAAGGTGAATAATATGAATAAGTAGATTGTCAATAACAGGGGCCAAAGAAGAAGAAAAAAAGATAGTGTGTGTTCTGGATAATAAGATAGTAAACACAAAGCAAGGAAGATATGACAGGAACTTAGTAAAGAAGGAAATATTAGATCAATAATATAACACATTTATTATATAGTGGAAGCTAAAGAAGATTGATAAGAATAAATTATAGCAGTACAATCATAACAACTCATGGGAGCTGAGTTATTTTATATCAGAGGAGAACGATGTAGAAAGAGAGGCCAAACTTCCAATAGGAATAATTTTTTATCCATATCTCCATTTGATATGATATTAATGAAAAAAAAATCATCTCAAAATGTTAGATGTTGCCATCACCTTCCCTTCTAGTTATGAGACATTTTATATATTTTTTGGAGGCCATATGTAACCAGCTAAAGATCTAACACTACAGCTTAATTTTTTTTGGGGATTTTTATAATTTTAGAAATTATTAATTTTTGTAACTGGACTTGAATTTTAGTTTAAATTAATCTGATAGGTTAATTTTATATTTTAATTTATTTTTAGATTTTTTTAGAGCTATGCATGCTTGCATGTGAAATTTATTAAAAATACCAACTAGTAAAGATAACGAGTTAAATTTTATTTATATTTAGAGTTATATATTTTGCATGCCAATTCCAATTATGAGTTGAGGTTTATCTATATATCATTTCTAATTGTTTGAATAATTAAATGTGAAACAATACTAGTTAATTTTTAGAATCTTTACCTATTACTAATTTTATTATCTTGGTAGTATTCTTCTTAATTATTTGGTATTAGAATGAGTTTGAATCATGAAAATGTAAGAGATGGTGAGAAGATGATGAGGAATCAATAAAATGAATAATAATATGTAAAATATATAGATACAATTAAAATAATTAATCGATATCATTGTGAATCAAAGACAAATAATGCAAAAGATAAGGTAGAAGATGACATAGATCATGAAGAATAAATTTGTTAAGAGGATTAACATAAATAAATTACATCAATGAAATAAAGGATGGTTATATGTTTAGAAGGAAGGAACAATGGAATCAATTTTGGCATTCTAGATAATGAAGAAATCTTAAAACCAGAGTAATTGATAGATTGAATGAATATCACATAGAAGCTTTTTGAATAGATAATTATGAGAGAATAGATGAAGGTAAAGTTTGCATGCACAAAATTGAAGAGTCATATAATTATTTGGTGGGATAACTAATAAAAATAAAGATAGAGAAAATTTAAAGATAATATTAAATCATGGAAAATAGAGAGAAGAAGTTGAGGGAGAAATTTCTTCTTGCGGATTATGGACAAAACTTATACAAAAGATTTCAGAATTTAAGGTAGAAGGATCATAATATACAAGAGTATACAAATGAGTTTTATAAGCTTTACATACATGTAGATCATGATGAAAAAAAAGATTAGATGGTTTAAAGGTATGTAAATGGTTTAATGTTTTTTATTTAGGATGAATTAATAATGCATAAAATAATTTTCATGAAGGAATATTATTAGTTATATTTGAAGGTAGAAGGAAAAAAAAAACCAATGTTTAGAACAACACCTACTAGGTCAAAAAGAGGAAAATATTATCTAATAAGGGGATGAGGTGGATTTAGTACAAATAGAGGTCGGTTTAATACCAGTAGAAGAGAATCATCACATGGTCCAAATAGAAAATAAGATAATAGATATGAGTTTCAAAATCAACAAAGAGGAAGAATATTTTAGAGAGGATGAAGATATTGTGTTGGTAGTTGATGGTTTCAAAAGCAACATAGGTCTTATATTTTTTATAGATTTAGAGAAGAATGCCATAGAGAGTCAGAGTGTCCACACTACCAAGATCAAGAAAGGATGTAAGAGGATTGTTGAAGAGTGAATTTAGTTGTAACTAAAATAGAAGAGAAAAATAATAAAGTTGTAGCAATAGATATTGGAGATAATATCATGATGACAAGAACAATGATTTCTCTAAGGAAAGAACATGTGTAAAATAAATAAGGTGGTGATGAATGGTGGTCAAAAAATTTATTTTAAACAAGGTGTACTTTAGGAGGTAATATATCTAAGGTAATCATAGATGGTGTTATTTTTTAAAATATGGTTTCTAAAAATATGATTGATAAACTAGGTTGTTAGTATGGAAAACATCCTAATCCTTATAGAATTTCATGTTTTAATAAAAAAAATGAAGTCATAGTAGATTAAAGTTTATTATTTATTTTTTATAAAAGAAAAATGTACAAGGATGAAATATTGTGTGATGTTATACTAATGGATGGATGTATTGAGTTATTGGGAAGATCATGATAGTTTGATACAAAAATAGTTCATTATGGAGCAAAGAACACATATAGTTTATATAAATGTAGTAAGAACATAGTTTTATTACATCTTAAAGAAGAAAGTCAGGCTGAAAGCATGTTGACTACAAATTCTTTTTTTAAAGACATTAATATAATATATTTTTTCTATGCATTAATACCAAATAAAGAAGACACATAAGTGGATCAAATACTAGAAGAAGTAGAACTAGTGTTGAAAGATTATGCAGATGTTATACCCAATGAGTTAGTAGATATTTTAACACCAAAGAGAGATATTAAATATCATATTTATTTGAATCTAAGATCAACACTACCTAATCAATCAAATTATAATATGAATTTAACAAAACATGCTAAATTCAATGAACATGTTACTAAATTGGTGAAGAAGAGAGTAGTAAGGGAGAACATGAGTCCATGGGTAATATCAGTGTTAATAACTCCAAATAAATATGGAGAGTGGAGAATATGTGTGGATAGTAAAATAATTAATAAAATTACAATCAAGTACAAATTTCCTATACCTATTTTAGATGATATGATGGGTGTTATTAGAGGAGAAAAATATTTTACTAAAATTGATCTAAATAGTTATAAACCATTTCAAATTCATGAAGGAGATGAGAGGAAAACAACATTAAATACTAGAGATGTTTTAATTTAGTGTATGGTGATACCATTTAGATTATGTAATATACCCAACACATTTATGAGAGTGATGAACATAGTGATACGATAAAATAGTGGTCATTTAGTGGTGGTATATTATTATAATTAGTCATATTGAGTTAGAGTAAATAAGATCAGTTAAAACACTTAGGAATGGTATTAAATATGTTTATAAAAGATAAAATCTATGTGAATATGAATAAGTGCAGGGTTATGTAGAATTGTTTGATATTTTTTAGATTTGTAGTTTCAGTAGATGGTGTAAGAATGGACAAAGAAAAATTAAAGGAAATTTTTGAGTGGTATATACTAAATAGTATCAAAAAGGTAAGATGTTTATGTGGCTTATCAACATTTTACAAAAAAATTATTGAAATTTTTTGTAGTCTAGTTGCACCAATAAATAATTATATGAGAGGAAAATAATTTTCACGGACAAGGGCAACAATAAAAAGCTTTGAGTGTTTTAGGTTTATTGTGATTCTTTGTTTATGGTAATTGGTCCTGTGTTGATCAATATGGGAAGAAAATAACATATTTTAATGAGAATTTGAAAGAGGTAAGAACAAAGCATTCTATGTACAATGTTGAATTTTATGCCATTGTAAAAGCATTAATAAATTGTAGGGATTACCTAATTTCTAAGGACTTTATCCTATTTATTTGTCATGAAGCTTTGAAATATGTGAACAATTATAATAAGTTAAATAGTAAACTTGCAAAGTGGGTGTCTTTCTTACAGGGTTATACTTTTGTGTTGAAGCATAAATCGGGAAAATAAAATCAAGTAGTTGATGCTTTGAGTAGTCGAGTGGGGTTGTTAACTAATATGGTGAGTGAAATTCCTAGGTTTATATTTATAAAGAAGTATATGATATTAATCTAGATTTTGGCAAGATAGTTGAAAAATGCATGAATTTATTGATAGGTGATACAAGTAATGTTTATTAAATGTTTATTATGTAGGATGGTTATGTATTCAAAGAGAAACTATTATGTATTCAAATTGGGTCACTAAGAGACAATATTACAATATAATTGCATAGTGGTGGTTTGGCTAGACATTTTGGTAAGACAAGGACAATAGATTTGGTGAAAGAGAAGAATTTTTTACCACAGATAAAGAGAGAGTTGAAAAGGTATGTTTCAAGGTGTAAGAAATGTCAAATGGAAAAAGACATGTACAAAATACAAGGTTGTACATGCCATTACCAATTTCAAGAGAACCATAGACATATTTAAGTATAGATTTGGCGTTGAGATTAATAAACACATAAAGAGGTAATGAATAAATTAATGTTGTTATATACAAGTTTTCTAGGATGGTTCACTTTATTACATGTAGGAAACCCATGATGCCACTAGAGATGTATAACTATTTCTTACATATATTGTGAGATTATGTGGTGTCCTAAAAAATATTACATCAGATAAGGACATAAAGTTTCTAGGTCATTTTTGGGGGACTTTATGAAGTAATATGATGACTAAGATACAATTGAGTATTCCATACCATCCAAAAATAGATGGAAATACAAAATTTATAAATAGGAGGTTGGAATATTTTTTGAGATACATAGCTAGAGAGATGTCCAAACCATGGGACTTGGATTTTATTCAGGATGAGCTTTCATATAATAGTTCAGTGAAGATATCAATAGGTAAATAAACACTTAATATTGTTTATGGGAGAAATCCTAGGATTGGTTTAGATTTGGCATATTTACTAACTTCATAATGAGTTAGTGATAATGTAGAAGCATTTACAGAACATATACAATAGTCATAAGAAAAAGTAAGAAGAAAATGAAAGAAAGTAATGAGAAATATAAAGTAACATCAGATGTCATAATAAGGTCAAAAATATTTGAATAAGGCTATTTAGTGATGGTTTACTTGGAGACATAGATATTTTCAAAAGGCACATATAACAAGTTGAAGTTTAATAAAATTAGACCATTGAGAATTGTTAAAAAAAATTAATGACATTAATTATGAAGTGAGTTTACGACATAATTTTAATATCTCTCCAATATTTAATATTTAATATTTATATTATTTCCATGGAGATGATGGTGAAGGTGAATAACATAAAGAATTAGATCAATAGCAATAGGGGCCAAATAAGAAGAAATTAGAGATAATACATGTTCTTGATAAGAAGACAATAAACACAAGTCAATGAAGTTATAATAGATAATTGGTATAGTGAGAAGTATTAAAATAGGAATATAACACTTAGATTAAGTAATGAGATCTAGATAAGACTGATAAAAACAAAATTTATTAGTACAATCAAAGAAACCCATAGAAGCTAGGTTATTTTTAAGTAGAGGAGAATGATGCAAAAAAAGAAGCTAAACTTCTAGAGGTCATAAATATTGATCTATATCACTGTTTGAATCCATCTTCATGCCAAACTGATCATCTAAAAAATTTAAATTCTCTTATAACAAGAAATTCAAGTTATTGGACAATTTTGATATTTTTTGGAGGCCATACATGACCATTTGAGGGTCTGAAATTAATGTTAAATTTTATTTTCAAGTTTTTTCTAAATTTAGAAATTATTTATTTTTGTAACTAGACATGAAATTCAATTGAAATTTGTTTGATAGGTCAATTTTAAAATTTAGTTCATTTTTTGATATTTTTACACTTGTGCATGATTGCATGCAAAAGTTACTAAAAATAGAAGCTACTAAAAATAACAAATTTAGTTCTTTTTACTTTTAGAGTTCTGATTTTTGCATGTCAACTCTATTTTTGAGTTAAGTATTATTTATGCATTATTTGTAATCATATAAATTATTCAATATGAATCAATAGTAGTTATTGTTCTTAATCTTTGCGTATTTGTAATTTTATCATCTTGATAGTATTTTGGTTCATTATTTGGTATCATAACAAGTTTCAATCTTGGATATGTAATATATTGTGAGACGATGAGGAGGAATCACTCAAATAAACCGTACTATGTAATAGCTATAGTTGTATGCAGAATAAGTAACTAAGAGCATTACGATTCAAATACACATGAGATTAGAAGATGATGTATAAATTAACACATATCATGAAGAATAAATTATGCAAGAGGAATAATAATAACAATTTCCATGAATGGAAGAGATGATTATTCATGCTTTAGAAGGAAGGAACAAAGGAATGAAGTTGATGTTCTAGATTATAGAGAAAGATTAAAATTAGAGGAGTTTCTATATTAGATGAACACCATAGAGAGATTTTTTTAATGAATAACTATGATAGAATACAAGAAGGTAACATTTTCATGCATTAAACCAAAGGGTCATGTAATGATTTAGTGGGATCACCATAAAAAACAAAGATAGAAAGAAGATAAAAGAGAAGATCAACTCATGGAAAAATATGAACAATAATATGAGGGATAAATTTCTTATTTTGCATTATATACAAACCCTATATAAAATATTTCAAAATTTAAGACAAAAGGATCAAAATATACAAAACTATGCAAATGATTTTCACTATCTTTCCATATGCATGGAGCATGATGAGATAGAAGAGAAAATGGTTGAAAGGTATGTAAATGGTTTGAATTTTAATACTCAAGATGAATTAAGCATGTATAAAATACTTTGCATGCATGAAGCTGATTTGTTATATTTCAAGGTAGAAGGAAAATAAAATAGACATAATTTTAAAAGAACATCTATTGGTTATAGAAGAGGAAAATATCCTCCAATAATGGGATGAGTTGATTTTAATAGAAATAGAGGTTTGTTTAATATCAATAGAGGAAAACTGTGACCTATTCAATAAATACAAGAAGATAGCATACAATGGTTTCAAAACCAACAAAGATGAAGAGGATGAAGTTACAGTGTTGGTTGACGATGGAAATTAAACTAACATAGGTATTTTATTTATTACAGATGTGGATAATAATGTCATAAAGAGTTCAAGTGTCCACACTATCAATATCAAGAAATAAGACAAGAGGATTTGAAAAGAGAAAAATATAGAATTTGTAGAAATATATATTATAGAAAATCTCATGATGAGAATAATGATTTCTTTAGGGAAATAAAATGTGTAGGATAAATAAAGTGGTGATGCATGAATGAAAACAAAAATATTTTAAACAATGTATAATTTGAGAGGTAATATATGCAAGGTAATTATATATGGTGTTATTTATGAAAATATCGTTTCTAAATATTTGATTGAGAAACTAGATTTGGTGTGTTAAAAGCATCATAATCCTTATATTATTTTATGATTTAAGAAATTGAATGAAGTTAAAGTAAATAAAAGGTGCTTAATTAAATTTTATATAGGTAAAAATTAGAAGGATGAAAAATGGTGTGATGTATACCAGTGGATGCATGTCATGTGTGATTGGTAAGGACATGGAAGTTTGATAGAAAAGTAGTTCATGATTGAGTAAAGAACACATACTTTTTAGGAAGGTGATATGAAGGTAGTTTTATTACCTCTTAAATAAGAAAGTGAGGTTGTAATCATTTTGAATATAAAAGAATTTATGAAATACATGAATATGAAAGGTTTAAACTATCCATTAGTGTCAAATAAAGAAGACACATAGGTAGTGAAAATACTAATACAAGTAGAAGTAGTGCTGAAAGAAATTACATATGTTATACTTGATGAGTTACTAGATGGCTTACCACTATAGATAGACATTTAGCATCATATTTATTTGATTTTATAATCAACTCTACCCAATCAAGAAGATTATTAGATGAGAGAAATAAAACATGTAAAATTGAATAAGAAGCTTACTTAATTGGTGAGGCAGGATATAGTAAGGGAGAGTATGAGTCCATGTACAACACAAATATTACTAACTCCAAATAAATATGGAGGATGTAGGATATGTGTAGATGGTAGAGAAATTAATAAAATTATAATCAAGTATACATTTGCTATATCTCATTTAAATGATATGATGGATGCTCTTGTAGGAGAAAAATATCATGATATGATGATATGATGGATGTTCTTACAGTAAATACATAAAGCTTTAGGTTGTTGAAAACTAAAATTATATATAATCCTATTTTAGCATTACCATATTTTAACAAAGTGTTTGAGGTTGATTTTGATGCTTCATTTTTTGGAATTTTTGATGTGTTTAATCAATAAGTTAATCCAATATCATATTTAAATGAGAAATTTAATGAGTTAGGAACAAAATATTCTATGGATGATGTTGAATATTTTTTCATTATACAAGAATTAAGACATTGGATGAACTAGTTGGTGCCGATGGAGTTTATCCTATTTACTGATCATGAAGCTTTGAAGTATGTGAGCACTCAAATAAGGTAAAATAGTAGGCATGCGAAGTTGATGTCTTTATTGGAGGGTTATAGTTTTGTTTTTAAGCAAAATTCAAGAAAATAAAATTAGGTAACTAATACTTTGAGTAGGCTAGTGGGGTTGTTAACTATTATGGTGAGTTAAGTAGTTGGATTTAGATTTTTTAAATAAGCATATGATACTGATCAAGATTTTGGTAAGATAGATGAGTCATGTACGAATATATTGATAGGTGATATAGGTAATGTTTATGAGGTTTTTATTATATAGGATGGTTATATATCCAAAGGGAAATAATTGTGTATTCCAATTAGGTCTCTAATAGATAATATCATAAGAGAATTTTATAATGTGTGTTTGCATGGACATTTTGGTAAGATAAAGATAATAAATTTTTTGGATTAGAAATATTTTTTGCCAAATATGAAGAGATATGTGACAAGGTATGTTTCAAGGTGTAGGATATGTCAGGTGAAAAAGGGACGTGCATAGAATACAAGGTTTTAAATGATATAATACCATTTTTTAGAGGACCGTGAATAAATTTGAGTATGGATGTTGTGTTGGGATTAACAAACACAAAGAGAGTTAATGATTTAATTTTTTTAATTTTACATAGGTTTTCTAAGATGGTTCACTTTATTATATTTAAAAAAATCAATGATGTTACTAGATTTCTAAAACTAGTCTTTAAGGATATTGTAAAATTCCACGGTATTGCACAGAATATTACATCATATAGGAAAATGAAATTTAAAATTCATTTTTGTGGGAATTTATAGGGGAACATAGAAAATAAGCTATAATTAAGTAGTATATACCATCCCCATATAAATGAAAAGACAAAAGTTAAAAATATGAGCATGGGAAATTTCTAGAGATGCATAGTTGGATAGAAGCCTAAATAATGAGACTTGGATTTAATACAATATAAGTTTGCATATAATAGTTATGTGAATAGATCAATAGATAAATCAACATTTTATATTATTTATGGGAGAAATCTTATGAATTCTTTAGTTTTAGTATAATTAGCAATTACATACTATGTTAGTGATAATGCATAAACATTTGTAGAACATATATAATAGTTAAAATAAGAAATAAGAACAAAAGTATAGCAATGTAATGAGAAGTATAAAGTAGCATCAGTTATTTAAATAACGTCAAAAATATTTGAATAACAAGATTTAGTGATGGTTTACTTGAGGAAAGAGATATTTCATAAAGGCACATATAACATGTTAAAGTACAACAAAGTAGACCATGAAAATTGTGAAGAAAATAAATGACAATGTTTATGAGGTGAGTTTGACACATAATTTTCATATCTATCCAGTATTTAATAGTTTAAATTTATATTATTTCCATGGATAAAATAGTGATGGTGATTAATATGAATAAATAGATTGACTACACTAGGTGCCAAAAAAGAAGAAAGAAAAGATAGTAAAGCTTTTGGATAAGAAGACAATAAACACAAGGAAAGATATTTATGATAGGTATTTACTATGGTGGGAAAGATTAAAGTATAAATTTAACACTTGAATTATATAATGAAATCTAATGAATATCGATAAGAATAAATTGTAGTAG
>JARHVA010007436.1:330000-355000 GCA_037957365.1 Torreya grandis
AAAAAAAAGTATTCTATGTACAATGTTAAATTTTATGCCATTATACAAACATTAGGACATTAGTGGGATTACCTAGTGCCTAAGGATTTGATCCTATTCACTGATCACGAGGCATTGAAGTATGTGAAAACTCAAAAGAAGTTAAATAGTAGACATGCAAAGTGGTGGTCTTTATTGCAGTTTTATACTTTTGTGTTGAAGTAAAAATTAGGAAAATAAAATCAAGTATTTGATTCTTTGAGTAAGAGAGTGTGGTTAACTATTATAGTGAGTGAAGTAGATCAATTTCAATTTATTAAAGAATTATATGATACTAATCTAGATTTGGGCAAGATTATTTTGTAATGTTAGAATCTATTGTCATATGATACGAATAATGTTTATGAAGAGTATATTGTATAGGATGGTTATCTCTTCAAAGTGAAACAATAATGTACTATAATTGGGTCACTGAGAGACAATATTATAAGTGAATTACATAGAGGTGGTTTGACTAGAAATTTTGGTAAGAAAAAGATAATAGGTTTGGTGAAGGAGAAGTATTTTTTGTTAAAAATGAAGAGAGATGTGATAAGGTATGTTTCAAGGTGTAGGATATGTTAAGTGAAAAAAGAACAGACACACAAATAAGGGCTATATATGTCATTATGATTCCCTACATGACTATTGATAGATTTGAGTATGGATTCTGTGTTAGGATTACCAAATATATAGATAAGTAATAATTCAATTTTTATTATTATATACAAGTTTTTTAAGATAGTTCACTTTATTGTATGTAATAAAACCAATAATTCCACTAGAGTTTTAGAACTATTTTTTAAGGATATTGTGAGAGTCCATGGTTTTCCAAAATCTATTACAATGGATAGAGACACAAAATTTATACATCATTTTTGGATTAATTTCTAGATGAATATGGATACTTAACTAAAATTTAGTAGTGCATACCATTCCAAAACAAATGGGCAAAAGAAATTTGTAAACAAGAGCATGGGAAACTTGTTGAGATGCATAGTTGGAGAGAAGCCCAAATAAGGGGACATGGATTTACTATAAGATGAGTTTGCATATAATAATTAAATAAATAGAAAAATAAGTAAATTATTATTTCAAATTATCTATGAGATAAATCATATGAGTGTCTTAGATTAGGTGTAATTTCCAATTATAGATCAAGTTAGTGATGATGCAAAAGCATTATAGAACATATACAATAGTTAAAAGGAGAAGTAAGAAGAAAATTTATGGAAAGTATTGAGAATTATAAAGTAAAAGGAAATATTATAAGGTTAAAAATATTTTAATAAGTATATTTATTGATGGTTTACTTGATGAAAGTGAAATTTATAACAGACACATATAACAAGTTGAAGTACATGAAAACTGGACCATGTAGAATTGTGAAGAAAATAAATAACAATGTTTATGATGTGAATTTACCATAGAATTTTTATATCTCTCTAGTATATAATATTTCAAATTTATATGATTTCCATGGAGAATATGGTGAAAGTGAAGAATATAAATAAGTATATTGACAAAAATAGGTGTCAAAGAAGAGGGAAGAAAATATAGTGCAGGTTATGGATAAGAAGATAATAAACACAAAGTAAGGAAGTTATGATCAGTACTTGGTATAGATGGAAGTATTAGATCAGGGATAAAACACTTGGATTACATAATTGGAGATAAATAAGATTGTTAAATAAAATTACAATAGTAAAATGAAAGTAACTTGCAAAAGCTAAGTTGTTTTGGACAAAAGGTGAATAATGAAGAAAAAGAGATCAAACTTATTGAGAACACAAATTTTGATCTATAGCTCCACTCGATCAAAAATTCATGATAAAATTACTTTATATAAAATTTAAATTATTCCATAACATACACTTTTGATTATGGGACATTTTTGATATTTTTGTGAGGCCATAGGTAACCATCTAAGGGACAAAAATTATAGTTTAATTTTATTTTCAACTTTTTTTAAAATCTAGAATTGATCTACTTTTGTTCCCATACATGAAAATGAATCAAAATTCATCTGATAGGTTAATTTTAGAATTTACTTTTTTTGAGATTTTTAGAGTTGTACACGATTGCATACTAATGTTACTAAGAATAGTCGTTGATAAAAATAACAAGCTAAGTTTTATTTGTTTTTATAGTTTTATATTTTGCATGTCAAATATAATTTTGAGTTGAGGCTTATTTGCACATGGTTTTTAATTATTTGAATTATTAAATACAAATCAATACTTGTTATTATTCATAATCTTTGCCTATTGGTAATTTTATTCTCTTGATAGTATTCTTTTTAATTATTTGGTATTAAATTAAGTTCAATATTTTGCATGTAAGAGATGGTGAGAGAATGAGAAGGAATGGCTTAGATGAACCTTACTATGGAAGATCTAAGAAGGCAAGTAGAAAATATAATCAAGTTCATTAAAAATTAAAGACAAAGAAGAGGAGGAGATAATGTAAAATATTATATAGATCATGATGAACAAATTGCACAAGAGGAGTAACAAGAATGGTTAGTATGAATAGAAGAGAGGATGGTTAGAGATTTATAAGGAAGGAATGAAAGATTCAAGTTTAACATTCTAAATTATGGAGATTGTTTAAAATGAAAAGAGTTTATATATAGGATGAACAGCATCGAATTTTTTTCAGAATGAATAACTATGAGATTAGACAAGAAGATAAATTTTACATGCATAAAATTGAAGGTTCATGCAATGATTGGGTGGGCTGATCAGCAAAAATAATGAAAGAGAAAATGTAAAGAGAAGATCAACTCATGGAAAAATAATGAGAATAAGTTAAGGGATAAATTTATTATTATGGATTATACACAAACCCTATACATAATATTTCAAAATTTAAGGTAGAAGGATCATAGTATACAAGAGTATACAAATGGGTTTTACAAACTTTCCATACACATGGTGCATGATGAGACAAAAGAGTGGATGGCTGCAAGGTATGTAAATGGTTTTAAGTTTTCAATTCAATTTGAATAAAGCATGCATAGAATACCTTGCATGGAGGAACCTTGTGAGTTAGATTTCAAGGCAAAAGTAAAGAAAATTGACAGAATTTTAGAATAACATCTACAAGGCCAAGAAGAGGGTAATATCCCTTAATAAGGGGATGGGGGGGATTTAGTAAAAATATAGGTGGGTTTAATAATGCTAGAGGAGAATCATCACATTGTCAACAAAGATAAGAATATAAAAATCAAGGGTTTCAAAACCAACAAAGAATAAGAGATTTTCAAAGAGGTTGAAGTTATGGTGGTGATAGAGAATGGTTTCAAAATAAGCGCATGTCTTATGTTTATTACATATGTAGAGAATAAGACCATAGATCATTCACCTATCTAAACTACCAAATTAAATAAAGGAGGTAACAATATTGCCCAAGAGTGATTTTAGTTGCAGTTGAAATAAAATAGAAAAATAATGAAGTTACATCTATAGATATTGGAAAAAATATCATGATGATAAGAAAAAGGATTTCTCTAAGGAAATAACATGTGTCAAATAAAGAAGGTGGTGATGCATGGCTGCAAACAAATATCTTTTGAATAAGATGTAGTTTGGTAGGTAAGATATGCAAGGTAATTATAGATAGTTTTACTTGTGTAAAGATGGTTTCTAAAGATATGATTAATAAACTAGGTTTGAAGTGTGAAAAGCATCCCAATCCTTATCAAATTCATTATTTAGGAAAAATAATGAATATATAATAGATAATATGTGTTTAATCATATTTTTTATAGGTAAAACTTATAAGACTGAAATATGGTGTGATGTTATACCAATGGATGCATGTCATGTGTTATTGGGAAGGCCATAAAAATTTAATATAAAAGTGGTTCATTATGGACCAAAGAACACATATAGTTTAAGGAAAGTTGGTATGAAGGTAGTTTTATTATATATTAAATAATAAAGGTAGTCTGAAAGCATGTTGACTTCAAAATAATTTATGAAATACATGAATATGACAGCTATATTCTATGCATTAATAGTAAATAAATAAGACATAAAAGTGGTGCAAATACTTGAAAAAGAAAAAATAATTTTGAAATAATATGCATATGTTATACCTGATGATTTACCTCTAAAGGGATATGCTTAGGATCATATTTATTTGATTTTATAATCAGCTCCACTCAATCAACCATCTTATAGGATGAGTCCAACAAAATATGCATATTTGAATAAGTGGGTTATAGAATCGGTGAAGAAAGGTTTAGTAAGGGAGAGCATAAGTCTATATGTAACACCTAAAATTTCAATCAAGTAGAGTTTCTTATACCTCATTTAGAAGATATGATGGATGTTCTTGTAGGAGCAAAATATTTTACAATTATTTATCTAAGGAGTGGTTACTATAATATTTTAATTCATGGAGGAGATGAGTGGAAACCAACATTCATGACTAGAGATGGTTTATATGAGTAGATGGTGATCAAATTTAAATTATATAATTCACCTAGCACATTTGTGAGAGTGATGAATACAATGCTATAATAATACAATGGTAAGTTTGTGGTGGTTTATATTGATCATATTTTATTATTTAGTAAGAGTAAAGAAAAGAACTTAAAAAATTTGAAAATAGTAATTGTGTTGTTAAGACAAGTGAAGATTTATTTGAATTTAAATAACTTTAGGTTTATCCAGAACTATTTGGTATTTTTGGGATTCATAGTTTTAGAAGATGGTATATGAATAGATGAATGAAAAGTAAAGCTAATTTTTGAGTGGGGTATCTAAAGAGCATCATAGTGGTAATAAAATTCCATGCTTCAAAAACTTTTTATTGAAAGTTTATTAATTATTTTAGTAGTTTTATTTCACGAATAATAAATTGTATAAAATGAAAATAATTTGCATAGACAATGACAACAACATAAGTCTTTGAGTTATTGAAGAAGAAAATTATATAAAATCCTTTTTTGACGTTACCATATTTTAACAAATCATTTGAGAATTATTGTGATTCTTCATTTGTGGGCACTATTACCATGTTGAATGAAGGAGGGAATCCAACAGGATATTTCAGTGATAAATTGAATGAGGTAAGTAGAAAGTATTCTATGTACGATGTTAAATTTTATGCCATTGTAAAAATATTAAGAAAGTTGATGAATTACCTAATGCCAAGGGGTTTATCCTATTTACTGAATGATTTAACTATTTTTGGAATAATGGGGCTTTATTCCTATTTTAGTTAAGGGTCTAGATTAGTAAATTAATAAAGAATATTATAATAAACATAGTCCTAATTTGTATAATTTGTCTTTTTTAACTTTCTAAAAATAGAAATAAAGAAGGAGAAATATAACTTATCTTAAAATTAGACTGAGATAGCCAAGACAAAGGCTAAAATTGGTTGTGCAAGAATGAGGTAGTGTCATGAATCTAAATTTGAATTTCATTTAGTGAAGGACAAGAACATTGAAAACATGACACTTCAGGGTCCAAAATTGTAGTCCACTCCTGTCATTATTATCCAAACTAGTCATAGAGACCTAAAACTTTCTATATTTTTACACCATTCTCATGTGAGCTTGCCTATGAAATCTTGAGTGTTAATTGTGAACAAAACTTGTTCATTTAATATTTAAACCCTAACCCTTCATCATGCTTCATAAAATGATTTTTTAACCACTTGAGGAAAGGGGGGTTAGTGTGTAAGACCTACTAAACATATAATCCACACCCCTTGTGTGGGCACACAACCTACATACCAATACTCTAAAAAGGGATCAAGGCATATGTAGTTCTCCCGTCTAATGTGTTTTGTGTAATAGTGTGATGCAGATGAAAAAATGCCAAATTGAGAATGCTTAAGGTGGATAAGGACTAGTATGAGGGTTTGAGTGTGTTTTTAACTATATTGGGTGACTATATGCATAGAATAGGTAGGTTTAACTTATTGTTTTACTTGTATTCTTTTTTTATTTATAAAATTTGTCACCTCAATTTGTAAATGAGATTTAGATGGGTTTTTAGATAGATCAATTGGTCATAGGTTAAATGTATTCATGCTAGGTCGACATAATAAAGGATAGGAATTAGATGAAAATTACTATTCAGGATCAAACTAAAAATGGACAAGAGCATAAAAAATGGGACACCCTAGGGTTTGATGATATAGTACAGGTATGGAACTCCTTTCCTATTATTTGAGACTTGGGAGATTAAGATTAACATAGGGAAAGCAGCCTAGTTGAGGTGGAATGATTATTCAGAAGGTTTTGGATGATTGGAAATTAGAAAAAAAGGTGTATATAAGGGTCAAAAGAGCATGAAAAAATGATCTATGGATAGGGTATCACAAGCCACACCTAAACTACTAATTTGGACATTTTATATGACTACATTTACCCCTCCTTTATTATAGTGATGCAACAAAGTGAAATACTAGGATAAAGGAAAAGTAGAAAGCATACCTAAACTTACCTACAAGGGTGAATTCCATGAAGACGTGTGATATTCAGTGCTCATAGAGAGAGCACAATGTGAAGTGTAAATATTCAAAATAAAGCAAGGAGTAGACCAATTCTTACTAGACACACTATGTCTAAAATAAGAACATAAAAAATTTGGGTCAAAGAGATAGGAAGGGAAAGGAATGCATATAACTCATCGAGTACGAAAACCAATACAAAACTTGTTGTTATGTAAAGTGATCTTGACTGATGTTGATTGATGTTGGGTATGTGATACACCAAAAGTAATATTATGAATAGAGTTGAGTGCTTAATTCCCTAAAAGTGGCTTAAGAATACAAAGGCCGGCCCTTTGGCTCCATCATCAGCCACTATGTAGTAAATATATGTGATCATGCATGTTTTAATAAATATTTGTATGGTGGGTCCAATCCCTCTGAGTAGGTGGATCAAGAATACAAAGGCTAACGAGTCCTTTAGTTCCATTATTTCCCACTAAGTGAAGATATGAACTGATACTGGTATGAATGTGTATAGTACGAGATAGCTCCTGAAGTCCATGAATTATTTTTAATATGAAAAGTTGATGTGGATACCTAAATGTTTATTGGGAACTAATCCAATGTTGGCCACTCTAAAAGGTGAAGATTAGGCTTGTATGAAATCCACTCTCAAATGATGTCAACCAACTATAGATGGAATAAGGCATCCAATTATTGATAATACCTAGGTAATGCATGAAAGTTGGAAATAAAAAAAAAGGCAAATGTGCTACCACATTGTCCTCAATCACTATTATTTATAACATGGATTTTGATCTAGAAGTTGTACCAACTTCCCAATTTAAAAGTAGAAGTGAAAACCATCATGTTATGCATGATGCCCCCTATATCTGGATGATCTATGTAAAATTGTACTAAAACTACTCAATCTGTACTGTATTATAGGTAATAAAACTATAAGTGATCTTACCTTTTTGTCTATTTCTAGAAAACTTGGGTTTTATAATATTTGGATAGGAGTGCCAAAATTAAGACACTTTGTTGTCTAACACTATTGTCCTTATTAATGATCATTATTTTGTATTCATCACTATCTTTCTAGTATGCTCTACCTTGTTTGAATTCTGAATGTTGTTTAGAGTGTTCTGAATACTAATTTTTGACTGATAGAAGCCTCTAACCTCTATGACAAAACCCCTATTTGTTTCCCCCTCTTATGAGGGTAGGAATGAAGACCCTGTAATGAATATTGTTAGAAGAATTATCCTTTAAAGTGTGTTACGTTGTGAAATACATGATATATCAATGATAATAGAAAATATGTCTCAAGATATATCATAGTTTATATTATAGATTATTAGATCAACATGGGCATGCCTAGATAGATGTAACAATGAAATAACATATGCAATATATTAAACTATAAGTGGATATCTAGTTAGTTGTTTGTTTTCAAAAAGGGATGGAGCATGATGTCTATCATGGCATACAAGAAAGCAAGATAATTCATGACATGGATCATGGAAATTCAAACATATGATAAGCAAACACGCAATCAAGCACACAAACACACAAGAAAAGAAGCAAGAAGCATAAAAAAAACCCAAGGGGTCAAGAAAACAAAGGACATGGGCACATGTCACTTAAAACAAGTAAATCAAGCATACAAGGCATATTAAAATACCCACATACACATACAATTGTAAACAAAGAAGATTGGCATGAAGGACATAGGAATATATAAGAGTACAAGAAAAGGACATTGGTAAATGTCCTGAGGCACACTCAAGTAATAAAATAGGAATTAATAAATACAATCATATCCATCTAATCAAATTAAGAAATGAAATCATGTAAATTATATAAATACTATCACATCTAACTAATCAAAGAAATAATTGAAATTATGCAAAACATGAAGTAAAAGATTAGTTAGATGCTAAGAAATACACAAGTGATATATTCTAGTGAGTTTTGATAGAATAATTTGTGTAAGATAGTAAGTAATGTACATCAACATGATAACTAGAGTGTGTGGTGTAGGAATGACATAACCTTGATGGTGTAGTCATGTAAAATATTCCCCTGATAGGTAGATATGTTGAAGTCTATCTCAAATGCAAAAGTAGGATGGCCGCTCAATAGGTAGAGTGAACGAATCAAGGATCTAGGTGTCACTACACACACTCAAAGAAGACCAAGTGAAGCATGGTAATGTAGATAAATCAACAAATAATAGTATAAAATAAAAAAATGTTAGTCTAACATGATAGTAGAAATATAAATCATGGATAATGCATACAGTTGAAATTTTTTGGTCTTTTGAGTTATTTGAATGTTTTTTAATTTTGACATGTTATATTTCTTTTGGTATTTTTAAATATTTTTATGTACAAGTAATCATAAATAAAATATGTACAAAAAATTGAAAGGAAGATATTCATAAGAAATTAAAAAGAAGATATGTAAAAGAATGCTGAGAAATTATATACAATAAAATGATACTAATAGATGTGTCAGATAAGAGACTTCCTATCATGGTGTCTGATATCAAGGAGAGGGATCATGCATGATCATGAAGCATGATAGAAGGGCTGAGACTATGACTATGAAACCTTTGTATGTTGTAACTACTCCAAAATTTGTAGTACAAACTGACTATGGGGTCCCGTTATAACTCTAAGAAGTGGATGCAACTATGGGGCTCTTAGGGAATGATCTGGTAGTCAAAGAAGCTCTCTAAAAATATGCTTTATGTGTGGAGGCTTGAGACCTCAATGATACTTCCCTAGGTTTGAATACTATAGTTGGAAACTATCTAAGGTTTTTGTTGGCATATTTTGATTTTTACTATCATTGATCTTTACTTTGTATGGGACTTTAATATTACTCTTTCTTTCTCTTTTTGATATGTTTGTGTACTTGAGTTTTCCCATTAAAACTTAGAATATTAATTGTTAGTAGAAGGGGATATAAGATATCACTCTGTGCATATCAACCCCGTGGTTGTTGCATCACTATCTAAACCTTGATGATCAACTAAACAAATGGCCATACTATTCATGTTATGTAGGAACATGCCCTATATTTGATGTTGTATATGGTACACTAACTATAGATGTATGTGGAGACTATATAAGATGAAACCTCAATAGATGCATAACTAAAACTATGTTGTGAAAGAGGCTCATCTATCTATAATTGTAGTGGATTACTATGTGAAATAACACCCTATGACCTCTGTTGTGATGCATATGATTGAGAAATAGATCGATATGGATGTATAACCTATGATGGGGGCTCATTTAATCTCAATCATAGCGTGTTGTAATGTGAAATAGGTCCTTAAAAAATTGTCTATAGTGAATATCTATCTCGAGCAATACTCTATGATGTGGGTTCATCTAATCTTAACCATAATGAGATGCTACATGAGATAGGACCCTAAAATATATATTATGGTGCATGTGACTATATTGGATATGTATATGAAACTACATTATGTACTCCATAGACTACACTGCTATATGTAGGATATTCTCATTGTACTAGTTTCCAAACCCTATGAGTAGGCGGGATAGGAGATCTCTTATGTGGCTCTATCTTGAAAAACACATTACTCTCACGATGAGTAATCAATTATTCCTATGAAGGAATGTCTCGGGATGACTTAGTCATATAGAAATTAAATCTATGGATCCATGATGGAGGAGATCTTAATGCACCCAGTCTAGCTGTTATGATACCATTATCAAAACATTTATTAATATAACCCTTGAGTCTATAAGAACCATTATCTCTTTGTCCAGAAATATGATGGTAATTACAAAAGGACCAATGTGGTTGTATATGTAAGAGATGTGGATCACACTGATGAGTAGAAGGTAATGTGATTAACCTCCTATCTAGTAGTGTTGATAATATGACATGTGGGTTATCTTAATTTGAATCAAACTATAGTGGTACCCTACTACGATTTTCTATATTGCATAATATAGGTGGTGCTCTAGAAACTAGATCTCTATTCTTAACTAGTTGATTTTTAATATGTGGCCTCCTATCTTGTTTGGGACATGGTGGATGTTGTGTGCTAGGAGCTATAAATAGAGGTAATGTTGTGAAATCGAGAGAAAGTTAATCAACTGAATCTGACTCAATCAATCCTAATTTATTCTCCAATGCTAAAACTATATAACATAAGTGCCTAAAGAGGGAATCTGTCTGATATAATATATGATCTAGGAGGGATTGGAAAATCCACTTAATAAAAATATGTTGAACCTCTAAATCTATTGGTTTATAGATCACGCGTAACATGTATGTCTTAAATCGTAAGATATAATCACTAACTAGAATTGAAATATTCTGGTTCAATGCAGTAATTTTCTCATATATCACACAAGGGCCTATGTTTGCTATGTAATATATGAGAAATGCCTCTTCTAAGTCATCATATGTCTGCAAGGAACCAAAAGGGATTAGATGAAAGAACCAATTTTGTGCATTTTCCACTAATGTCTACTGGAACAACTTAAGTAGAATTAAAGGACTAACATGAAATGATAAAGCATTTCAAAATGCTTCAAGGTGTACAAATGGATCTCTAGTTTCATCAAATTTAAGCAATGATGGTTTATATAAATGCTTAGGTAATGAAGATTTGACAAATGTTTTGAAAGAGGGTTACCATGTAAGCCATTGGCATCCATCTAAGACTTATAAGCCTTGTTTTAAAAAGTAAGGAGATGTACTTGGTGTTGTAAATCACCAAATGCATGCATCAAATAAATAATCTATTATGATGATATATTAGTATCTTGAATTGGTTTATTTAAATGCTGAATTTGGTAATTTATTTTAGCCATGGGAACACTACATTTACCAATTGGATCATAGAGAAGGGGTGTGTTCACTTGAACCTTTGGAGGAATGGTAACTTGGACCTTAGTAGAGGGATGCTGGCTACCATTCTCTTTAGGTGAAGAGTGAAAAACATGTGATACTATAGTAGGGGTAGCTTGGGAGATTCATTGGTATCTATAATATTTAGTCAATCACATTCTACTTGAATAGAAGATGTTATTTTATTATTGATATGTGCATCATTTGAAATAGAATCATGCATAGAAGTAGAAGCAACATATTGTAATGCATTATGTTTGAGAGGAGTGAGAGAAGAGTTAGAATCATAAACTACATTTTCTCTTCACTATATGCATAATAGTCATTATTATTCCATGCATTATCACAATCAGAAAGAGGAGAAGTAGAAGTATGACTTTCATATTCACTCTCATTGTCATATTAGTTTTCATGTTCACTATCATACATATTATCACTTCCATTATCACTAGGGAGAGAGGTAAGAGAAGATGTTATTTATTTTCTATGTGCATCTATGTTATCCTTGACTAGAGTGCATTCGTTATTTTTGTTTGCAATATGAGAAGTAAGAGTAAGAGAGTTATCATTTAAACGTTCTTTTGTCATTATTTGAGATGAAAAATTATATTTAAGAACATGAGATTGGTAATTTGAATTATGCATTAGAAATTTGATTCGAATTCATTTATATTGTTGTAATTTAAACATAGAACTAGTAAAAGAGAGGGAGAAACTAGGTTCAAATGCACACAAATTATCACCAATGAGAGGTTTATTTAGAATTGCATGATTAATTTGTACATTTAATGTATTGTCCATAGGAGAATGAGGTGAAAAGTAACTTTCCCATTTATCAAAATTAATTTCCTTGGAAGAGAGAATAAAAGAGATAGGTTTGAGAGAAGAAGATGCATCTACTATTTCTTCACTATCACTTTCATATGCATCATAAAATTTATCATTAAAACAATAGTAATCTTATTCATTGTAAATGAAATCATTTTCTTCATGTTTGGCTAATGTGCAATTTTTAAAATTTATCCATTCATTATCATAATTATGAGAAAATTTTAGAAATTTATCTATAAGATGAGAGGGAAGAAGTGCCTTAGTGGGCATTTTATTTCTTTCACCAAAGAGATTATGTAAAAGTACTATGAAGCAAATCAATGAAAGAATTACTACTAACATAGGGATTTTTAAACTATTTTTGACACTCCAAATAATTTGAAAAAATTAAAAAAAAAATATTTTAAAATTGTAAGGGAGGAAGGTTTGGGGTTAGAGTTTTAGAATTTTGAAATTATTTCAAAAATTTGAATTCTAAAATAAATTTGAATAAAAAAAATGTATAAAACTTTATACAAAAATAATTTTTTTGAAATTAAATTTTTGCACAAAAATATGAAGGAAAACCCTTGGGGTACCTAGGGTTTCAAATTTGTTCAAAGTAAGTTGGGTTAACCAAATGATTTAACTTTTTAGGAATAATGGAGTTTTATTCCTATTTTAGCTAAGGGTATAGATTAATAAATCAGTAGAGAATATTAGAATAAATACAGTCATGATTTCTATAATTTAACTATCTTTTTTACCTTTCTAAAAATATCAATAAATAAAAAGAAATATAACCTAGCTTGAAACTAGACTGAGATAGCTAAGACAGACGCTAATGCTAGATATATAGGATTGGGACAGTGTCATGAATTTTAATATAGATTTCATTTTATGAAAGGATAGGATCACTAAAAAAATATATTTTAGGATCTAGTGCTATAGTCTACTACTACCACTATTGTCCAAATTGGTCATAAAGATCTAAAACATTTTGGGTTTTTGTGTTCTTCCTATGTGAGCCTACTTGTGAAATCTTCAGTGTTGATTATCGATCAAACTCATTTTAGAGATAGTTTAATCTTTAAACCCTAACCCTACATCATTCTTGATAAAATGATGTTTGAACCCCTTGAGGAAGGGGGGGGTGTTAGTGTGTAAGATGCATTGAATGTGTAATCCACACCTCTTACGTGGGCATGTTGCTTACATACCAATACTCTAAAGAAGGATCGAGCCATATGTATTTCTCCCACCTAATGTGCTTTGTGAAATAGTGTAATGCAGATGAAAAAAATGTCAAATTCAAAATGTTTGAGGTTACTAGGGACTGGTATGAGGGTTTGAGTGTATTTATAGATGTATTGGGTGACTATACATAGATAATAGGGAGATTTACCTTAGTGATTTAATTGTATTTTTGCATACTTTGTATAATCTATCACATCCCTTTTGTAAATGAGCTTTGGATGGGTTTTTATAAGTAATAATTAGTCATGGGTTAAATGTATTCACCCTAGGCTAACATAATGAAGGATAAGAATTGGATGAAAATGACCATTTGGGATCAAATTATAAATGGATAGGAGCACCAAAAATTACACACCCTAGGGTCTAATGCTATAGTCCAACTATGGTACTCCTATCTTATAGGCTTAGGACCTAGGGGATTAGGATTGGCATGGGTAAAATAGATTTTTTGAGGTGGAATAATCATTAAAAATGTTTTAGATGATTGGTAATAATAAAAAAAGTGTTTATAAGGTCATAAGAGCATGCAGAAAGGAGCTATGGAAAGTGTGTCACAAGCCACATTCAAACTACCAATTTGGACATTTTATATGACTACAATGAACATGAGGATTTTAAGTATGTGAACACTCAAAATCAATTAAATAATAGACATTCAAAGTGGGTGTCTTTCTTTTAGTGTTATAATTTTGTGTTGAAGCAAATATTATGAAAAAATAAACATGTAATTGATGATTCAAGTTGGTGAGTGGGGTTGTTAACTATAATGTTAAGTTAAATACTTGGATTTGAATTTATTAAATATGTATATGATACTAATTTGGATTTTGGTAAGATGTTTGAGTAATGCAAGAATATATTAACAGGCGATATAAATAATGGTTATAAGGTGTATATTATATAAGATGGTTATCTCCTAAAAGGTGAACAATTATGTATTCTAATTTCTTCTCTAAGAAACAATATTATAATAGAATTTCATAGTGGTGGTTTGACTAGACATTTTAATAATACAAAGACAATAAATTTGTTAGAGGATAAGTATTTTTGAATAAAGATGAAGAGAGATGTGGAAAGGTATGTTTAAGGGTGGAGAATATGTTAGGTTGCAAAATAAAAGTACCATTGAAAGATTTTAGTATGGATTTTGTGTTACAATTACCAAACACATAAAGAGGTAATGATTCATTTTTTTATTATTGTAGACATGTATTCTATGATGTTTCACTTTATTTCATATAAGAAAATCAATGATGCCACTAGAGTTGCAAAACTATTTTTCAAAGATATTGTGAAAATACATGGTGTTCTATTAGATAAGGATGAAAAAAATCTAAGTCATTTTTTTAGGACTTTGTTGAGTAATATGGGGAGTAATCTACAATTTATTAGTCTATAAAATGTTAAAATAGAAGGACAAATATAATTTATAAGAGGAAGATTTGGAAAATTATCGAGATGCATAGTTGGAGAGAAGCCCAAATAATGAGAATTAGATTTACCATATGATGAATTTACATATAATAGTTCAATGAAAAAATCAATAGGTATATCTACATTTAATATTATTCATGGGAGAAATAATATGAGTGTTTTTTATTTAGTATATTTAGCTATTATAGAATGAGTAACTAATGATGTAGAAGTATTAGAAAAACTTATACAATAGTTACAACAAGAAGTAAGAAGAAAATTATGGGCAAGTAATGAGACATCTAAAGTAGTATCAGATATCAAAATAAGTTCAAAAATATTTGAATAATGATCTTTATTGATCGTTTACTTGGGGAAACAAAGGTCTATAAAAGGCATATATAATGAATTGAAGTACAATAAAATTAAACCATGTAGAATTGTGAATAAAATCAACGACAATGCTTATGAGGTGAGATTACAATATAATTTTGATATTTGTCTAATATTTAATGTCTTACATTTATATTATTTTGATGTAGACGATGGTGAAGGTGAATAAGATGAAGTATATTTGCATTAATAGGTGCCAAAGAAGAAGAAAGAAAATATAGTGTAGGTTGTGGACAAGAAGACAATAAACACAAGCCAAGAAAGCTATGATAGGTACTTACTATAGTGGGAAGGATTATATTAGGAAGAAAAAACTTGGATTGCTTAATAGGATATAAATAATATTGATAATAATAAATTACAATAGTACATTCAAAGTAACTCACATGAGTTGAGTTGCTTTCAACCATAGGAGAATGATGAAGAAAAAGAGATCAAATTTATAGAGGTCATAATTTCTAATCCATATCTCTTTTAGCATATATTTATATGAAAATACCATTGTGAAAGTTTAAATTCTATCATAACCTATATTTTAGGTTATGGGATATTTTTGATATTTTTTAGAGGTCATACATCACCATATGAGGGTCAAAAATTATAGTTTAATTTTTATTTCAATTTTTTTTATAAATTTATAAATTATATTATTTTGAAACCATATTTAAACTTAAGCTTGAATTCATCTAATAGGTAATTTTAGATTTTAATTTATTTTTAAATATTTTTATTTCTACTTTTACTTATATGCGGAAGTTACTAAAATAATTTTTAAAAAAATAACAGGTCGAGTTTTAATTATTTTTATAGTTTTGAATTTTGCATGTCAACTCCAATTATGAGTTGAGGGTTATTTATGCATGGTTTATAAATATTTAAATTATTCCATACTAATCAATATTGGTTATTGTTATGAATCTTTGCCTATTGATAATTTTAATGTATTGATATTATTTTGGTTGATTAACTTGTTAGCATGTGTAGAGTAGTGTACATGTTAGTTTTTAACACTAAACCTAATGTGACATGTTTTAAAACATAATATTGTAGTCTAGATCTATAGTGTGGTATTTTATGCCAATGTTATCATTAAATTGAGTTTAATGTTTTATTATAAACATCATATTAATATATATATAGATGAATCTAGGAATGATCACCAATCATAAACATTTTCTATCGACCAATAACTCCTCCAGTATATAACTCACACTATATCACCAATGGTGCCTCCTTATGTACCCATGTGGCATGCACTATAGAAAATATTTGATACTCACTTTGAAATACCCTAAAATATCAGATATTGACCCATTTAGTGTACAATATAAATTTTGATACCCTATCATTTCCCATCATCATGACTATGTACCTCACTTTTAAATATTTCACCACTTATAAGTTTTGTATGGGATTCACTTTATTCCATGGATATGATTATGATGTTTTTGTATCTTATTCACCCTAAAGTAATTTATATGGGAGTCAAGAGAGTCAAAGTATAGTTAAAGATAATTTTCAATTTAGACTTTGGAACATCAGTGTCTTGTTTCCATATCAACAATATAGCAACACGAATTTGAGTTTCATATCAGACATGGTGCCTTCACACAATCAAATCAGCCTCATGTCAAACTTATCGATCCTTAACAATAGCAAATGTCCAATCAAATAATTCACCACCTTGAAAGCTATATACCCATTGTGAATGAGTTTAAGACATGTAAATATAAAATCTACCCTAAATATGTACCTCATGTAGGATATAACAACTACCAATAGGCAAATGAGTGAGTGGGAAGTCCTCTGACGAATGCACCCCTCAGGGAACAATGATATAGATGACATTACAATGTTTATCCATCATGACTTCGATAATAAACACAATTGGAATCATTCTAATTTAGCATTTAACCTACACATACGTAGACAATATCTTATAGACTAGCAACGCACACCTGCAATAGACATAGATAATGGTTCCCTAAGTAACCCATCAATGCATCAGCTCTCAATTATACAATAGCATATATTAAACATAATTGAGAAGCATTCCCCAAAAAACTTAAGCCAACTCCATAAACATGATTATACAGGGGACCATAGATATAGGTAAATCAATCCTTATAAGCAGCATCAAACATTGTGTGGATTCACTTATAATGATGGGTAAATCTCCCCTACTTCTACTAGCTCCAACTATTTTTTTGACATTTAACATCAATGTGTCAATAATACAATCATCTCGGCACATTCATATCTGAGAACTGTAACCTCTCGATCAGCATGCATTAACTTTTTTTCAAGAGGAAATGAGATAAATTAAATATGTTCTCTTAGATGATATGAACTTATTAGGCCCAAAGATGTTTGGTAATATAAATAGTTGATTGCACGACGCTTTTCCACACCACAACAATAAAAAACTTGGTAGTTGTTTAATGATACTTCTTGGGGGCATAAGACAACTTCCACCTATAAATGATATTCCAATGTATGTAGGTAGGTCTTTTGGTCATATCCTATGGTGCAAATTTGATACAATTGTGATTTTAGAAATAAAAATTGGGAATAAGGATGCACAAAATAAAGCTAGAATTCAGAAATTTGCTATTGAATATCAAAGATGCAAACCCTATAAAAAAATATTGATCTACTCTCATGTCAATGACATCATAATACATGTCTACAAAAGAATAACATTATTTCCAAGAGAAAACCCATTTTTATGCAACTAACATATTGGCAATAATAGATAATAAAGAAATAATAAAATTCTTAAAAATTGTAATTTCAATCTATAAATCTAAACAGAGTAAATCTACACAAACATGTCAACAAAATGATTTTCAACTTGAATAGATTGTGCTTCTATATAAGGGACAAAAAATCATGCTAATAGGAAATCTATGAGTGAAAGCAGGATGGTTAACGGAGTAGTTGGAGAAGCTATTGACATTATCTATAGTCTAAACTCAAAGCCACCATCATTATTGGTAGTTGTTACATTCAAAAATTACTTCGTCCCACCATGGGATAGTAATAATCCTTTGTATCTTCTAATTCCTCCTATTAATCAAGACAATCATACACAAATAACTATCAAAATGTCACCAAGCCTAGCAATACATAAGTCATAACAAATGACTCTTGTAAAATCAATAGTTGATATTGGCAACATAAATCATCAAGGCTTGACATTCACTGTTATATCAAGAGTATGGTCCCTCAATGACATTTATATCTCGTATGCTTTTACATTTGAATGTTTTGTAAGAATGAAGGAATCTTGATATGTAAATGTAAGGAAATTAGAGGGAAAAAGGCCATGAGAATTATCTTTTCCACTTAATTTGTATGAGCTCTAACTATAATATACTATTTTATACATTTGCAAATGGTTTTTTAGAAAAAAATTGGTTAGGGTCATCTTTTTTTATAAGGTCTTCTATATTTTTGTATATACAATTTGGAAAAATATAATGTGTATCAATGCAAATCATTTTATCATGGTAAACTAACATCTTGTTAGCATATTGGGCTATTAAAATATGTCGAGTTGTAGACCCAGTTTCAGTCATGCTTACAAGAACCAATGGATAAGCTGGACTAATCAAGGGGTGCGACATAGTGTTATGGTCATAGTGAAGATATGCTTGACTATAATGTGTGTATGGTGATGAAAGCATAATCATAAACAAACTTTGACTGTTGTTTAGTCATCATCAAAATGTTACTCATAGGAACCTATGTAAAATATAGCGAATAAAATTAAACTGTCACTGACAACTTGTAAAACTAATTATTTAGATTAAACTATATAATGCCACATGTCTGTGACACTATCTATGATTCTTTCCTACATTCTTTACACCTTCAAGACAACTACTAGTTATGAGTAATGAAGTGATTAGAAACTGAGAAACCATAATTTAGTTACTGCTTCTAATCAACTCTATCCTTACCTAAATAACACAAATATCATTTTTAATTAAAAATTCTATGTTTAGTTGAGTTAACTATATATTGACAAATGGTAGCTAATCCACATGCATTCGGATAGTCAATTATTATTGTTTAAGAATGGATTGCATTTTATTTCCCTACTAGAATGGGACGAGACTTCTCCTATTTGATGCAAACTCAAGGACTCAGTTTACGCCCCTACAGTTTTGTTTTGCTTTGTTGCAAGTGTTTTTCCAAATGCTTGGTGACGAAGTCAACCATGCTTTTCCTTTGTTCTCATTGGACGCATAGCTGTGACATTGGCATTGTCCCTCCCTTCCTCGCTTCGCATCAAACTTAGCTTGTTATACTTAGCCAATCCTATGAGGGTAAAATCCATGCCTTAGTCATGTGCCTTCGTGCTTGCTCGAGCTTGGTCACGAGCGTTTTTGCCCAGTCACTGTACAAATTTGACTTGTGTTTTTCTTTGGTCAGCATCTGTAGTTAGCCAATTTTCTAAGAAATCGATCTATAGTTTATAGTGAAGACTTTTGTGTTTTTCCGTAGCCTACCACTTGTATTTTCGCAAACTTATGCATAACCACTTGTATTTTCTCACTTATGCTTAATCCCACATTCCGTGGAGATAAGGTTCACCGTCAATTTTCTAAGAAATCGATTTATAACTTACAGTGCAGACTTTTGTGTTTTTCGGTAACCTACCACATGTATTTTCGTAGACTTATGCTTAGCCACACATTCCGTGCAGATAAGGTTGAGCATGACATGCATCGACGACGCATCACGATGCAACTTTTTGTAATTTAATAATTTTTTAAAGGCCAGCGGTCTGACATGGCCCTTAATGCCACCTGGCACATGTTCGTGGTTTTCTGCTTACTCCCATTTATTCGCATAATTCGCATTCACCGGACACTACAAAGGGACATCGTTATATCATGGCGTAGCCTGTTGTAACGTGTCTAAATCACAAATTTGACATCAAAATATTGTTTCAGGTGTTGATATTCCACGGACATTCACACTTACAATTTAGAAATCAAGTTGATGAAGAGCTCGTGGCCCTTCAGATTGCGAGGGAATCGGAGCTGTGCCATTTGTCAAACGTAGCTTCACAGATTCATCTTAGACTTTTTCAAAATTGTTGGCCTGTGATGCAGTGGCATGTCACCAGGTGGATTTTCTATTCGATCTCAAGTATCAAGGTGTGTGACCTCATCGCATGAAAAAATATCGTAGCGTCATAGATTTTAACCCCAGCCTTTGTAGCAATATAGTTTACGGGCCAATAGCATGTTGTCAAATTGAACGACCCCTCATTTTTTCGCTGTCCCAAGGGATGCGAACCCTTAATAAGAGCCAAGCGTCATTTTGTTGCAACGTCGGGGCTTTAGAAGGCACATTTTTGCGCTCGTGATCTTAGGACAATCAAAATTTTCCTTGTATCGTTACGATGCTTACTTGCATGGAAAGGGTACAGCTTGTGTTTGATGGCTCGAACAACATTGAAGATAAGTGAAATTGTGTTAATTAACATTACAATCATGAAGAGGGGATAGAGCGTTGCTTAGCTATCAAGGTTGATCACTTGATTGGCCAGATTGTTCTGAGAATGTCTAGTTAATGTTGATAGTCATTTTACTTTTAAAATTATTAAAACATGAGTATGAAGCAAAGCTTGATAAGCAGGTTTGTTGTGTTTTGAGTGTAGTTATTCATCTTGTATCAATAGAGATTAATATAATATATCTTAATGAGATTTTGACCACTTGATCATATTAGAGTAGTTGATTTAACTTTGACTATATATGTACTTTTGTTGATTAAATTGAAAGCTTTACACTGAGCAAAGGTAGAAAGTATACGGGATTAAAACAATGGGCCAACTCTTAGATGAGCAGTTTTATGGGAGCTTATAAACCATAGATCCCAAGACTGTCATTTGGTATTGTTATTTGAATAACTATCATTGATTCATTGGATCATAAGTATTAAGTTAAACATATTAATTTAAATTCAATAACCATTATTGTAAAATAAACAAAGCTTTTGATTATTGTGTTGTAAAGTAATGGTTTCATTCACTTTTTTTAAAGCACAAATTATGTTGATCTATGAAAAACATTGTAACTAGTTTTAAAGGTAGCACATGAGCATGCTATAGAAAATGTTTACAGACTTGAATCAAGAACATGAAGGACCAAGAAATATTTTTTACGATAAAAATTCAACAATAATATTATTATAAAATCATATTTTTAACAAAACGATCAAATACATAGATACAAGTTATCATTACATCAAAAGCATTCTATGCGGTAAACCCCCATAGATTCATTTCACATCCCACTCAAAATATTAAAGTTTTTTTCACCAAACAAGGATTTCCATGTGTAGGTAAGAAGGTGTTATTTGCGTGTATGAATATAGGAGGACATTGCTTACAATTACATTGTTAGTTCTACATGATTGGATTTCCGATGTGATCTTTGCATAGTGACGAGTTGGGCAGATAAAATTATCCAAATGTTGTGTTTACCTTACATCACATACCATCCCAAACATCAAAATTTATACATATATTAAATGAAATTTGTTAGTAATCATTTTATTTTACTCTACTCTATGTAATATACATTGTAATCATTTGAGGACTTACCATATTTAACAAGATTTTCAATGACTTCCATCACTAGACTGTAGGTATAGACATAGGTAATGTTAACCTTGGGTAGTTCTGAATTACGGTTGTAAAGAATCATTTTAATCTCTAGATAATTTTTTTGGCCCATGTATTGACATCGTCAATGCAACTTCCATCGCCCATAGGATTCTAAAGTATTTGGGAGGTGATGCATCCAATAGGTCCCATCCCAATGAAAACTAGTTCATGTGCACTAATTTCATGTATTATCTACAACACATTACCTCCAATTTAGCTCTGCATCATGCAACATGAATAAAAATCTCTATATATAGAACTTATCTTGAGTCGTTACTACGTGTAATAAGCAAATTGACAAACTCGTGAGGTTCATACTGCTAGGCTATGAATGGAACATGTAAGAGATATTTTTTAATGCAATCACTAATTCCTAATAGTATGAAGTATTGTTAAGCATACACTTATTAAATTTTTTAGGTACTAACCTATTGGAGACACCAATTAACATTATATAAATGTTTTTTGGCACCAACCTACTAGAGACATCAATCCCCACCACTAAACACCAACATGCAAAGAGACACCAATCTCTTCCTATGGAAGCCACTAACCTCCAAAAAAAAAGGTTCCATCTTATGAATGTTGCTTCTTTGATAGATGATGGTCAATTCAATCTCCTTCATAAAAATATTCTTGTTATTAACTCCTTATTTTCTTTATTCTTATTCACCCCATGATTGATGTTTCAGTATATATAGTTTCCTTCACAAATATGCATATACTTTCCTTCACAAATCTTCATATATTATCCTTTGTAAATCTTCATATATTTGATTGATATTACATTTTAGCTTCTCACTTTCTAACTCCCATTAATCTCTCTTACTTCTTAATGCCTCTTCGAAGTGGTGATTTCTCCCAGTGGGTATGGCCTCTCCGATGGTGGCATCCCTTTGTGTTATATTATCATTCATTAGACTTGGGCAATGATTCGTATTCCAAATACTTGAGCACTAATAGAGGTGATCATCCATCATTAATACAAATGAATTTAAATCCATTTCATCACTACCTTTATTAAGGTAAAGTCAGTGAATTATAAATTCTTTCCTTTGAAACTATTTTGGGGTTGCCTTCATTTAGATAAAGTCCTACATTTGATAGTGATTAGTCGCCTTTGGCCTTTCAATCCTGATTGGTGATTTCTCAAGACTTTGATATATGTTTTTCTTGTTTCTTGGAAACTAATTTTACATCAATGAAAATTAATCAAACAATCTCCCCCTTTGTCACTTTCGACAACCTTGTAATCAAAAAGATAGTCTATGAATATATCAAGATCATAATTCTTCCCCTTTCTGTAATTATCCTCCTTTCTATAAAAATCCCCCTTTGACATCAATGGTAAAGGGATGTTCATTATACTTCCATCCACAAATAGATCATGGGAAACATCCAAGACATCTTCTTCAACATTCATATTATATTTTTTCATTGTTGTATCTGCACATAAATCAGCCCAAACAACATCGTGGAAACTCAGAAGAATCTCTTCTAATGGTCCATTCTCCTTTATTCCACTATATGGTAACTATAGATAATATGTAGTCTTCTACTACCATATCATTCTATTTATCTAATATTTTGTGATACTTTCTCCTTTGAGTTGTCTTCTCCTTATATCTGAAAGATAATACAATGATTAAATGCCCTAAATTTGTAATTCTCCTTATGAACTAAGTGATACCCCTTATGCATGAAATGTAGTTTTACCAAGCATATATTTCTTCTTTTCTTGATTTTTTTAATCTTGCTTCCTCTTCTAAACTTATTTAGGTTGTTGATTTTTCTTTCCTTAGGTATCCAACTTGTTGTTTTGTGTAGGAGGTTCCACGAAACCAGTTCTATAAAAATGTGTTATATGATAAAATTATTGTACTTATAGCACATAAATTGTAATCCAGTAAAGGAGACAATGGATTGTAGTTTATATTTGATAGCCCATATGAAATTCTATTTTTGTTTTATACAAAATTGTTTCTTGATCATGCCCTAAATTCTCTTACTTTATGACCAAAATGAGTACAAAATAACAATAGTTTCATAAAGGAACTCTGGAACCTAGTCATATGAGTATGTTTTGGAGGAAGTGATTTTATGAATGTAATTTTATCCTTGTTGGATTTGTGAGGAATTATAATTTTCTAATTAATGTCATTTTATTTATTTTTCTTGCTTTCATTATTGATGGAGATATTGAGAGCATCAACAAAGCCTTTAGGCTTTTCTTCATTTATTTATTTTGGTGTTTGTGTAGCCTTCGGATTTTGATCTTATTTAGTATTCAATTGATTTTATTAACATATAATAACAATTTTTATGAATGTTCACCTTTAGAAATTGATAATATCATCTAAGATTTCAGTACTCTTATCAAGTTTTAAGCTTTTGTTCAACTGACTAGTTATTTTATCTAGTTCCTTCCTTAAGATAACAATTTTAGACTCTAGCCTCTAACAATTTTCTTCCTTTTTGTTTAACTAGACTCTCACCCCCTCTTCAATCCTTTTTGCTTCTTGAAGTTGAATCTTGAGGTTAAAGATCATATTTTTTGATTCCTAAAGACTTTGTGATATTTATTTCCTTATATTCGTAGTCCTCTTGAAGTTGTCATTTTTATTTCAGATTCTTTTTAATAACCACTTTTATCTCACCTAAAGCACATATGATTTCATCTTCAATATTTACCTATCCTTTATATTCGACATCTTCTTCTTCATCCAAGGTGTCTTCACTTGTAGAGGCATCATTTTTTATTTCTATAGCCGTGAACAAGGTTTCTTCTGTATCATTGTCTAATATTATCTCATCACTCTCCTTAGCTAAGCTACTATCCTTTTTGGAATAGAATTTTTTCTTGTCCTATTTAACCAAATTTGAAATGCTTGAAAGGTAGATTACCTTTGTATTTGTCAGATCCCTTTTTATATTTTTTTAAAAATAGGGCCTCCTTCTCATCTTCTTTAGTGCTTGATTTAGGCTCTTTATTTTTCCCTTTATTTAAAGATTTGAAGGTTGTTTCCCCTTTTTATGGCTTCTCTTTTACAATTCTCATTT